>VZTO01000510.1:0-14504 GCA_013400615.1 Syrrhaptes paradoxus | reverse complement strand
CAGGCCGCCCCCCGGCCTAGGCCATGTCGCTGTGGCCACCCCCGCCCGCCTCCCGCAGCGCCCTCCTCCGCCGGGCAGCGACGGGGGCAGCGCAGGGACAAACAACCTCCCTCGGCGTGCGCCTGCCGGCCGCGAGGCCCCGCCCTCGGCCGGGGGGGGGCTGGGCAAGGCAGAGGGTCGGAAGGCTGGGGGCACCGGGGTCGGAAGGTGGGGGCACCGGGGTAGCGACAATTACCATCAATGAGAGCTCCTCCACAGGGCTGTCCCCTGAGATAGATATATCTGGGTATTTAGTGGGGGGTCTACATGCCTGTCCAGACCCGTGTATGTGTATATATACACCCCCCTATAAATATATATCTCCCCCTTACATACAGGCAGAGATAGGGTTGTAGGTAGGGGTGTCTATAGATATATACACACACCTCTGTATAGATACACCCCATTATATATATACACCTATATATGGGGATATAGAGATGTCTATATAGATATATAAATACATACGAGTATGTCCATGTATATCTATATGGATCTACTTTTTTTTTTGTCCTTGGTTATATATCTATATCTACCTACACATATATCCATATGTACCTATATATCGGTTTTGTCCTTGGTAATATATGTACATACGTGTTAAAGAGAAGGTGCTAAAGCTGTGTACGCAATCCCTGCTGTACTGGGCCAGGCTGCCGCTGGTGAGATACCGGTGAGATGCCGGCGAGGCCAGGCTAGCACCAAACTGGTGCCACGGGTCTGGGGCCAGGACCTGGACCTGTCACCCTACTGCTTCACACTTCCCCAAGAAACAGGTTCAGCAAAGCACGGCTGCAGTGGGCACCGTCTCAGCAAGAGAAGGAAAACGTTTCCAGGAGATAGAGAAGGTGAAGCAGTGGGCATCACAACCAAATAAAAATATTTTTGTATATGATGTGATACATCTGGGTTGTTTCTTTTGGTTTGGTTTTTTTTACTGCTTATAACAGGTCTCCCAGCAGCTTTCCCAATAGGTATCAGCACTGACTTCGTCCTTTGCCTATAATAAGAAAAAGCTGATTACAGTCAGCTTGGAGAAAAGTGGAAGAAAAAAAGGTGCATTCAAATATACGTCAAGGAGCAGTGTATGATGGAGAGCCCTGCCCTCACCTGCATTTCCAGAAACCCAGCCTGGGTGTCCACCCAGGATGCCCGGGACACTGCAAGACCAGGCAGTGGGGGTGAGCCCCCGTCCCAGGGGACTCATCCTGCACGGGGAGCTGGAGACCTCTTGCCAAACCTACGCTCAAGCTGGCAGCAGGGCTCCCGCGGGCAATGTCACCATCTCAACTGCCTTCAGAGAAGCAGCCAGAGCCTGGACCAGCCTGAGGCTGTCCTTAAATGATGAGAAACCCTAAGGAGGCTTCAGAAATGGCCATGGTCCTGGTGCCAAGGGAGGTGATAGCCTCTCCACCAGCACCAGCCAAGCACATTCCCCCGGGGAGGAGCCGGACCCAGCTGCAGCAGGATATCTGGCTTGTAAGCAGTAACTGTGATGAAGACAACGTAAAAAAGCAGGATAAGTAGTGTTATCATAAATAATAAAAATTTTTGTTTGCCTGGAGTTGTTGGTGCCTGGAAACTACACCCAGGATGGAGACCCCATTTAAAACGCTGTATAAACACCGTTGCAGTCAAGTCACGAAGGTCTTAGTGGCCTGAGAAGCAAAAAGAAACCAATCACCAAGACTCAAAAGAGGGTTTCAGACACAAATATCTCCTCTTTAGCGGTGACTCCAACTGACAACTTATCGTCTCCAAAATGGGGAAGGAATGAAGAAGGGGGTTAACAGTAAAAACATCACCTGACGAGCAGTTAGCATTGGTGGCATCTGGGATCATGTAGATGAATGAGATGACCTGGGAAAAGGAGGAGAGCAGATAAAGGAAAGTGAGAGACAAAAGGACCCCACGTTTACACCCCAGAGGTGTAGGAGAAGCACTAGGAGGAGGTCAGAGGAGGACAGCCAGGACAGAAGAGATTTAGAGGATGACTGACTGCTGGGGGTGGCCAAAGGGGATGGGGTGGAAGCCCAGCAGACATGGAAACACAGCTGAGAACCCAGGCAAAAAGAGGTGCCACAGGGTGGAGAAAGGAAAGGCTCAAGAAATAAGCCAGAAAAGTTATGTCCCCAGCAGTGCATCAGATCAGTTGAAGGATGAGGTGACATCTGAAGAGAGAGGTCAGGTCCACACAGTGGTTTTATAGCAAAAGAGAAACTATTATGAGTTCAATTTGCTTGAGGAAGAGAAGAGGAAGGATGAGAACAAGAGGGGCTCCAGGGCAAGAGCTTAGAAGGTCACTGGTGCAGCAGCTTAAAAGCAAAAAAAGGAGGAAGAAATGTAGGGCTGGTAATAGGAAAGAAGGACGAAGGAACAATATATGGAGAGAGAGAAAGAGAAGAGCACATTGTTGGAAAGACCCAGGAGGCTTTCAACAGCTAGAGGGGACCTCTGGCCTGAGAGTCAGAGATTAAAAACTGTATTGAGAGTTTGGAGATGGAAAAGAAAGTAGAGGATTCATAACATGGACTTTTCCTGAGTTTTTCAGCAATATGAGAGGACAAGCACAGGGGGAAAAGGCAAGGAGGGAGCTGGAGTTTGTGGTGCTGAGACAAACTCCAAGGGTAAAAAAGAGTCAGGAGAAGTTCTGTCACCAGTGTCAGAGCATCATGGACCAGAAGTCACAGCAGCACTAAAAAAGAAGGGAAGGGATCAACTGTGCTATGCCAGAGAGGTGTTAGAGCGAGAGAGAAAGAACAGGAGTGTCAGGAAATTACAGGAGCAACATTTGCTTAAAGGTCAGCCAAGGACCAGGTCCCCCAGTGAGTGCAGGAGCTGACACGCTGCAGCAGCCAAATGTGCGGGCGGGGGGCCCCCGCCAAAGCATTGGGCAAATTGATTAAAGCATATTGAAAGCTTTAAAGAGGATTTGGGAGATATGCAATAAGCTTACAGGGAGTAGCACAACCACATTAGAAAGATCAGAATAGGCTAAAGAAGAAAAAAAATAGACATGTACACGCATGCAATATAGGATAAAAGAATAAAAAGCAGTGGTAAAAATACAATAAAATGTAACAATTTTCAGCACCAGTTTGGGGTCCTAGAAAAGCCAACCGATATATAGCCTAATTTGTAGAGTATCTACTACCTCTTATCAGACAGTCGTGCTTGCCCTTTCTCTGATCAACACAGCTATTGAAGAAATACACCTGGTTCAGTAAGTACATCTCAGCATGCTGCAGTTTGAGACACCCAGCCATTAGGGGATATCATGAGCTTCTCCACCCGCACAGATCCTCCCGTGAAAAGGAAAACACTTCTCCACTCCTGTAGCGAGTGCCCATTGCAGATGGGATCTGGGTCAGCCATCACACCCACAGCACGCCCAGCATGAAGCAGCAAAACATCCTTAGCTCCTCCCATCCTCCTTCGATTCTCTGTGCCTTGCTCTTTAGAAATGGCTTTCCTTCACCCGGCCAAGACAGGAATGCTGCAGGCAGTCTGTGGAGAGTAAAGCCAGGCCTGGTTTTATCCAGCAGCACTGATGAACCCTTGTTCGTGGGCTGTAACCAGCACTGAGTGCTTGGGTGGTTACAGCACAACCCAGCAGCAGGGTCAGGGGGGCTGGCTCCACTCAGGTTGTAATTCTATACAACACAAATTATAGCCAGGAAAGTAAGATAAATTAGTCTGCTCGGTTAAACTAAGCAGGACTTGGTTAAATATTGCTCTAGTTGTGTGTGCTCTAGACACACTCAGCATCAGCACTATTTACCCAGCTTTAACAAACACCCACAGGCAGCACAGTTTTGCTCCTTTGACCCATCTCTGCGTCAGTGTACCTCTCTCTTCTTCCCCTTGGTTCAGCAAGAAGTTAATATTTTGCTTGTTAATATTTATTGCTTCAGTCTGCCACATTAAATTATTACACACTGCATGTGACATCTCCAGCAATTCCAGTAAAGTAGTTTTCCAAGAGGAGGATCCAGGAGGAAGGCAGCTTTCTTAGGGCTGCGTCCTGTAATTAAGCTGCTCGGCGGATGTTCGAAGGATTGAGGCTGTAGAAAAGTCACTCTGTTCTCAGCCTGGCTTCTAAAAAACTTGCCAGAAAGGCATATTTTTGAGACTTCTATACATGGGTCACAGGTTGTAGACATCAACCCAAAAAAAGCAGATATAAAGGTATGTAAATATACATACCCACACCAAGCGCCCTTAAAAACCTGGTGGAAAATACAGCCGTTAGGTTTTAAATCCTAAATATTTTACACTCAGAAACACCTGGCAAAGTTTGTAAACCCAAATCCAAACCAAACCCAAAGCATACGCATCCTCAAATACTCCTTTACTCCTTTGGTATAGATTTCTTTAACAAATGCATGGTTCAGATATGGTTAACAAAGCATTTCCAAGGTTTTTCCTTGTGTTTTGGCAAAGAGGCTCTCTGCTACCCTTCACTTGAAGTTGGGAAAGCCAGTTCCACCTGCAGTAGAAACAATACTCGGACCCAGACATGGCATCTCTGGAGCTTTTGGGACTCTCCAGCCTGCTGGCAAGGAGACAAGCGGCACTGCACCTGACTCCTGACCATGGTCTTCTGCATTTCCCTCTTGCTTCTAATTGACGTCTTGGAATGGACCTGCTCATTCAGAAACACCTTCAGGTACATAGCGTTGTTTCCTGGGGTTGCAAAACAGGTCCCAAGCCCAGGAGATGACACGCTGGACCTTACTAATAATGAGTGGTGCAAAGTCTTTCATTCAGGCCCTTCCGATGCACACTTCCCTTTCACAATGACAAGTTGTCTTTCCTTGCATTCATACCCAAATAGCCTGGAAGCGCAGGAATTAACGATTCAGCCAATGGTTACATCTTACCTGCGTCATCCACCCTTCCCATCACAGTCTGAAATGCATTCCTTCTTCCTGAGAAGGAGACAGCAACCAGGACTTCTACCTCAGCATGCTGAGACACCCTTCCAGTTGGCAGACGATGGAGGAGAAAGATGGACAGGCATTTCCTCATCCCATGGGACTTACCATCAGGCCAGAGCTTGCCATCAGCCTCAGTTCAATTTGCTGATTAGCAAATCAGCATTTGCTAATTTGATGCAGAAAGCTCAACCCTTGCTCCTTAAGAGATTAAGAGGGTCCTCCACAGCAATCATTTGGGAGAAGATCTTGTGACAGATCAAACCACCAGGAAAGTTATCCTTCTTTCCACTCCTGTGAGTCCTTTGGGGGAAATGCTTGCTGACATGCCACGCAGAGTCAGATGTCATTTCTGGTGTCCCTGATGAGAAGTATTGTGATCTCAGCCAGGGGAACCGTTCTCCTCCTTGGGTTGCTCTGATTTTCCAGTCTCTCAAAATCCCAAGGAATAAACATCATTGCCCATTCCCAGCAGCACATAGACATGGTCCTTTAAATCCATAGACAGCAGTTCCTTTCCTGATCTCATGCCCATGACAAGTTTCAGGTCTATGTTCATAGAATCATAGAACGGTTTGCATTGGAAGAGACCTGTAAGATCATTGAGTTCCAACCCCCCTGCCATGGGCAGGGACACCCTCCACCAGACCAGGTTGCTCAAAGCCTCATCCAGCCTGGCCTTGAACACCTCCAGGGATGGGGCATCCACAGCTTCCCTGGGCAACCTTCTCCAGTGCCTCACCACCCTCACAGTATAAAAATTCTTCCTAATATCTAATCTAAATCTGCCCTCTTTCAGCTTATACCCATTACCCCTTGTCCTATCACTATACTCCCTGATCAAGAATGCCTCCCCATCTCTCCTACAGGCCCCCTTCTAAGTACTGGAAGGCTGCTCTAAGCTCTCCCCAGGGCCTTCTATGCTATAGCTTCCAGGTGTCAGTTGCCCTTCTGTTCACACCCACTTTGCACAAAAGGTGGCTGCACGTCTCTGGTTTGAACCCACATTTGTATTTAGATGGAGGTGCCTGCTGTGGCTAACTTCTCAAGGGGTTGAATGCCCCCCTGCTAGCCCCAGTGAGTGCCAGGGCTTCACTTTCCTGATGGAAGTTCCAAATGGAGCCACCTGATGGCTGAAAAAATAAAGGATTTCACTCCATTAAGAACTAAACCAAGTGCTACGTGAATCCATACTAACCAAGGAGAATTATCCCATTGCCAGCAGGTCCCAGCATGCAGTTTCAAGTAAATAAGCATCAAGCTGTCAGGTTGAAATTCTCCTTTGGAGCTATGTGGTTTTAATGAGCTACTGCCAGTGCCCGGTTTTTGGTACTTGGAAAGGGTTTACAGCTCTCCTGGCTCTCACACTGGGATGGGGAAGCAGACACAGCTCCTGGCCCCACCACAGAGGGACCTGAGAAGCTGCCACAGTACAGCTGTGGCAGGATGGGGAAACCCCAAAGTGCACACTGAAGGTTTCCTGTGGTCTGCTGGACCACACAAAAGAAGAAACAGTTTGTAAATAGCCTTTGAGTTTGATCATCTGGGGGAATCAATCAAACAAAGATTCAAACTGCTGGGTACACATCATCATTGTCAATTTGTTGTGTTAGGCTTGATCCAGAACTGAACCAGAACAGCTTCAGCAAAGGCTTAGTTAGAGCTGAACTACAAAGTCACTGGTCTGACTCTCTGATGCTTTGATCTACTGCTAATTGCTTAATTAATTCTTCTGTGAGCTGATTTTCCATGTGCTGTGCTTTCCACCTTCAGTCTGTTTCAAGGCATTTTCAGCATAATTCATGTGGGAATAAGCAAATCATGTAGATAACAACAGAGAAACAAAGGCACTGCTTATATTAGTATATATATTCTATAGGAGACAACGTTCTCTTTTGACACACAATTGTCACCTCAAACTCTCACCGTGAAACACAGCCACTTAATTTCTACTTTAAAATATTAACGGGGGATGGCTTTGCACAACAGAGGTTTGCCCTACACAGAAACTTTTCTCATTACAAAGAGCACTCATGAGTTTCACAGAGTATGTTCCAGCATTTTAAACATGCTGCTGGCTTCTTAGAAATGAGGTTGCTTTTGTCCCCTCTCCGGCTTCACTTTCAGTTAAGGAGTCTGACAAAGACAAGTATGGTACAGAGAAGTGGAAATTAAGAATAAGTGGTTCTAGTTGACATTTAATTTCTGCACAGTTGGAAAGAGAAATGAGATTGTCTATTGTTCAACTCATTATTTTTCCCAACCCAAGAACGTAGCAATTTGTTGTTTCTTTAATAAATATGAGGGGGAGATGTTCTGATAATTTTTTCTTATCAAGTTCTTATTATTTACAATTCATGGATGGTGGTAGCCTCTGAGGTCTCTCATTTGCTCTGTTTACTGGTATATCATTCAATTAACAGAGAGGCAATCTGTTATATTCAAAAGGTGATATGACAGGGCTTGATAAGAAAGCAAGTCACAGAAAGATCTAATAATGTTTAATGAATTATCACAGTGCTGTTTGGAGACGTTCTTCAGCAGCACCCTGGGATTCACACAACACATCAACAAGTCACTCGTTGAGATCAAGAACAGCAATACTATTTTGAGGCTAGGTCAGGCCAAGTTCTTGGGTATGCCAGCATAGTTTTATCAAGAGGCCAAGGAAATCCCTCGCATACAGCACTGCCATTTACTCCTGACTTTTAAAAACACAGGCAGTGCCTTCCCCCTCATTCCAGGGCCTCTTTTATCACCTTTATTGGCATTAAAGATGGAGGAGGAGGTTTGGGGCTGCAAAGTCTCCTCCAGAGAAGTCTCTTCCAGACTTCCCAGTGAGACGTGAGATTAAGCACCTACCTGTTGCCATCTCACAGCCATGCAACACCTCAACAAGCCACAGTGCTGGAGGGACCAAAGAGTTCAGCAGTAAGAATCGCTTCTTCACTCTGCATCCAGAGAAGGAAAACAGATGATGCTGATGCCGACATCCTCACTAAGTCTGTGAAGAGCATCTGTCTGTCACATTAAACCCAGGAGCTCATCTATGGATGCTGTCAAGGGTATCTAGGTTTAGGCAGGAGAGTGTCCTTCAGGTATCCACCTTGGAGGACATCAGCCTGCAGAGCGAGGCCATGAGTTGAGTGAAATAAATTAAAACATGAGAGGCTTTTCTGGAGGCCAGAGAAGGTTTGGTTGATGGCATACGGGAAAGGAATAATAATTACCCTTTCTTTGTGTATTTCCAATGCTATTTCTACTCCTTCTTGTGGCAGAAAGTCCCTTTTCCTAGAGAGGTTCAGGGTGGGAATTAGTGAGCGATTTATACTGTGGGTTTAAGGTACCTGATAATGAATGACTGCTTGAGGCTGAACACTCAAGGTTGTGGGCACAAAAAGTATCTCTGCGTGTACTTCACACTCAGTTTGTTCCCTGATTCTTAGCAGTTACTGGATTTCCAAAGAAAAAGAAGGTTAGTGTTATAGCCAAGCTCAGAATAAAATCAGAAGAACCTGTGAAAATACAAATTGATACAAAGCCGAAAGTAAAACACTGAAAATCATTGAGAAATCTTGTACTGACTTCAGTGCAATTTTGATCAATATCTACAGGGAAAGGCAGACAAATATATTCTTGGAATAATGTTCCCTGAGAAAACACTTAGAGGATAAGCCAAATTTGGAGAGAAATAAAGAGATTACTCTCAGTTAGTATAGAGCACATTTATGTCCTAATACACTGCTTCTATGTGAAATCTTGTTGTATTTAACGTTAAGATTAGGATCAGCAGAAAAACAGACTGGAGTGCAGGTCAGCCTTCTTAAGAAGATAAGGCTTTATCTGTAATCCCCAGGGAAAGAGACGGTGGAGGTCTGAGCTGCTGAATATGGTAATATCCATAAGGAAACTATTTTAGGAGGTACTTGAAAAGCAGCACACATATCTTCAAAGGATCCACAGATTCCTCTTGACTGGAATGAAATATTTAAGCAGTCTGGAAAGTCATTTTCCTGATACTTGCTCATGAAAATAAACATAACCTCCTTCCTAATCAGGCTAGTAAGCCAAGTCTACCACCGAGCGTGCCAGTGCGAAAGGCCTGCTGAGAATTTCAAGGGGCAAAAGAGACGGAAGAAGAGAATCAGCAAACAGAAGCAAGGGTGTGATGAGAGATTGATGCTTGGGGCTGGGGAGGGCAGGCGGGCAATTGCTGAAGGAAGGAGTCCATGGGAAGCATGGGTGCAAGGAGAATAACTGCCTGATGAATACCAGCTGTGTTTCTGCACAGGGTGGACAAGGGAGGATTCAGCCCATTGGGGGAGCATCACGAGAAGCCCACTGCATGCACCCATCCCTGCAGTTCCTGCCCATCCCCTGGAGATCGATTGAACTAACTCCACTCTTGTCCACAAGATAAAATAAGCTTCATCATTGGTTTCAAAGGCTGGTTTTGCCTGAGTAAGAGGTAAGAACTGCAGGACTTGGCCTCCTTTGAAAGGCAGCTGGATGGGTAGATTTGGTGTATGCTCCAAAATCGCCATCAGCATTGCTCCAGCTGCACAGCAGCCTCCACAAAGAGGGAATCCCTTTACAGTATGCCGGGGTACCCAGCCTGTGAAACACACTCCCAAACACGGCCCTTAGCAGACAGCTTTAGATGACTCCCTTCATTCAGTGATGCAAAAAGGATTTCATATACTGTTCACGAGCAGACAAGATGTTCAGATAAGGTCATTGAACAGCTCACCCAAAAAAATTCCCAGATTTGGGGGGTGGTGTATATTTTTAAAAATGTTTTGGGAAGAATTTAGCAAGAAACAAAAAAGATTTTTTAATCCAAGTTGCCAGTATTACCTGTTCCTAGTTCCTTTTAGAAATAACCCTTACTAATAAATTACTTGCTTATTATTAAGTAATCTTTCAACTTGCAACATTCTTTCTTTGTCAGTAATATCCGCAAAGGGCATTAGGCAATACTCACTTCAATTTATCCTCAAATCAAACCAAGAAAAGCATTTTAATAAAACTACAGCTTGTCATTCTTACTTCATTGTGTTCCTTCAATGAGATAAAATTAGATTAGGATCACGCAAACCAGAACAAGAAAAACAAGTTTTATGTGTCAGTAACTGCATATAGAAGATGCATTCAACAAGACAAGAAGTATGCATGTCCAAAACAAATGCATAACCTATTCTCCCTCTAGTGGCCACTGCTTCTCCTTAAAAAAAACCAAAAACCCTAGCACGGAGATAAATCATACCACGCTGCAAAAGACAGAAGAGCAAAGAAGACCTGAAACTGCTTTTCACTTCAAGTGTCTACTTTCTTCTTAGCAATGTCTCACTAACAGATCTAATGTTGCCGGTCAAAGGCAGCACGCTGAGGTCTTGCACGTCTTCCTGCGTGACCTACAGGGAGAATCATCTGTTTTAAACCCACAGTCTAAATTATTTCATTGGAGAGGGGCCAGCTGCCATTCAACTGCTGAATTACTGATCCAGCAAAAAAAGCACAAAACCCACTTCTGATCTGCCATATAATGATTACATTAAAAAGTCAACACTCTCTGCTAGAGTTCAACATAGAAGAAACACTAAGATACAAATGCAGTTTTGGTAAGTATTTCAAATGAGGTATAACCAGTATTTAAATTATGTAAAGTAATATCACTTACTGGCAAAAAGTTGTGCGTACAAACACATAAACCACTAATACAGTATTTCACCAATATTTGACTGCATTTAAAAGATAGCATTTACATTGGCTATGAGAAGCATCATTGCTGCTACAATGATGACTGCATATTTAGAAAATTTACATGGGATACTGTTGGACCCATATTTTCAGATTATAAGCATTGCTGGAGAGAATTTATGTTTCCCCTCCTTGCCTTGGGATAAATATGGTAATATTATTATTGGCAATAACAATTTATATTGGTATATAAAATGTCTGGAGTATCCACTCAGTCAAGCCAGGAAGCCCATGCAGCGTAGCTCCTTCCATGCCAGGAGTTTTCAGCTGAATAGAGAAGATAGGTAAAAGAGGACGGGGAAAAGAAGGGAAAGGAGACGCACGTGGCCACACAAGAAGCCAATCAGAACTGAAGAACAGAGGCTTTAGGAACAGAGGTTTTATGAATCATATGCTCACAGCCCAACACCTCGGTCACATGGACTTGACAGAAAGGGCACAGCCTGAGCTCGATGTACGTGAAAACCAAGGAACAGCTCCTTGCATCCTGTGAAACAATCCTTCCACTGCTTAAAAAGAAGCAACAGACTAACAATATAATGTCATGCAGGCATTTTATCCCGTATACCTGCCCAGTCTGGCATGCCAAAGAGAAATGGGCCCTGCCTCTAAACAAAACCCAACCTGCTCGTGTATGAAATTGAGTCTAGTAAATCAATAAAGTCCCGCAGTTTAAGTCACTGCAATTTTCAGGTGTAATTACCATTCAAAGGCTGAAATGAAACACCTCATAACAGTGTTCAGTCAGAAGACACGCTGTTAATCCCACGTGGAAAAGCAGCGGTAATCGGTATGTTCCTGCATGCTGATAGCAAAGGAGAAGCAGCCCTGGATGGTGACGGTTCTTACAGGCTAAATATGGATCGCAGTTTTCAGCCATTATGTTTGTAATGTAGCCCTAAATAATCTGTCAGCTAACAGAGTCACAAAAGAAACCCTTTGACTAAGGGTAGCTTGCCTGGTCGCTCCATCACAGACATCTACCAGGTGTCCGCCCAACACCAAGCCAGTGCAAAGTCAGCATTCATCTTGCTGAGGAAAGGCATCTGCCTAAAGGCAAGGCAGCAGGCAGTCGCCAGTAGAGAGAAGCAGCCACATCCATTGCACCTGTTTCACAGGGCTTCAGGCCTTCCAGGGAACTGCACTTCTCTCTTTCTCCCTGAATCCGTTTAGAGGAGGCCTCTAACACAAAAGCAAACACAGTGCTTTGGGGCTCTCTTTTGTTCTGCTTTGTCCTCTCCCAGAAGCTCCCCTCTGATGAACAAGCTCTGCCTCTTTAATCTCCCCATTTTGACATCCAATCAGCTGGAAAGGTCAAAAAAGAAAACCAGGTGCATTTACCAGGGATCCTTCCATGAGAAGCCAGGTAATATCTTTCACAAGATTATTTTTGCATCTCTCAAGAAATATTTATGAGAGGCTAGTGCATCTGGAGATGATTACTGTAAGTGCTGGAAGAGCTTCCCAAGATTGCTAAAAGGAAATATCACATCACGGTATCTGATTTCCAAAGCATTGGTACAAAAGAGCCTCTCTGCATGCGACTCCAGAGCGGTGCTCAGGAGTTCTGCATTGCTTTCTGTCGTGGGAAGTTCTGGGTATTATTATGGATTTAAACATTGCTCCATAAATGCTATTTGAATAATTAAGAACAAGATATAGGTTTGCTGCTTTCAGGATGACTGCAATTAAAGACACATAAATGGCAGTCTGGCCATCAGGAGATGAGCAACCTTTCCGGGGTGATGGGCACTGTTAATGGCAAGGAGACAGGCAGCTGCCACTGACGCCGACTTCCTTATCCCCAGTGTTGTTTCAGCTGGGCTATACTTTTCACTGAGATTTATAAAAGATCTATTAAGTCATTTTAGAAGAGCCATACACAGAAAGATTGCTTTTCTTGAAGATTAAAGAACAGCAGGAGTAAAAGCAGGCTCAGACTTCCATTATAATCAGCCCCTCTGCCTTGCAAGAGTCCAGCAGAGCTCAAGGGCACTGAGATTTTCCCTGCTATTTCATGGGGCATTTTTCAGGGAAAACCTGCCTTGGAAATTCCAGCCAAATGACAATCGATCAGGGTGAAAAATAGCTGTTGCTTAAAAAAAAAAAAAAAAGTCTCACCTTCTCTGAAGTCTTTGCTATAGTTCAATATATTCCTATTACACACATTTAAACAAATTATTCTGAAGGAGTGGTAAAAAATAAAAGAAGCAAAATCATAAAACTTTACAAGATTTCATTACCCTTACTAGGAACTGATGCTAATCTCCTGAAAGGTAGCAGGAGAACATAAGTGCCCCGTACAGGAAACCTTTAAGGAGCTCTACCATTTTATGAATGCATAAATACAAACCTTATGTCTTTCCCACTGAGTGAACACTAGAAAATATTGCACACAAGAAATAAAAATAAAACCCCTCAAATTTAGGTAAAATCCTGACCACTACAACCCTTTCCCTGGGATCTACCAAAGGCTTTGTCTTTTTTCTGCTCACAGGCAAGTCTATGTAGGAAAGATCTGTCTTCAATTACCAAGTTCTTTCTTTGCCTTTTGCAGTAAAAATATGAGCATCCTTCTGCTTATTAACTAACGATAACACCTAATGGTCCCTGATCCTCACAGAGGCAAGTCACCTTAGTTATACTCTCCTTACCTAAAAAGCAAACAGCACAAATACACATGATTACAATGTCTCATAAAACTTTATTCAACAGGGTACAGGTGGTTTTTCAGAGCTCTAATGTGATGCTGTTGTTGGCTGAAGTTTTCTAACATTCCACATTTCTATAAAACCATTAGCAAAACGACCTTCTGAAATTTTCGCCAGCCTGTGCAGGCATTCATGTTTGCAAAGGATAGAGATCTCATGTCTGCAAAGCACGGGATTAACGCCACCGCCCTGTATCGCCATCATCAAGCTGGCATCCCTATACTTTCATTACCGTTTCCTGGCAACAAAGCACCGAGGAACTTTCATGAATGCTAACAATCCGTATTCATCCCGCCAGCAGACCTTTCCGGAGAGCCCTGCCGAAATGAATAAATGGATCAGTGGTATCTGCTCCTGCAATATCAGACTCAAACAAAATCATTTTTTTCCTGTATGGCGAAAGCACTATTAATGTGATTTTTTTTATCTAAAAATCACTTCTATTTTTCTTTCTAGGCATTTATTTTTGGAGACATACCATATTATTTCACCCCAAAACATAACAATCACATTTCTGTTCATTTTGTGTAGAACAAGCCTGATTTTATCAGGAGGTTTGGCTTTTTCATCTGGGCAGTTTGATAGTTGGGGTATTTTTTTTTCCAGTTTACAGGATCAATGGTTGGTAATGTGATAAATCTAATAATGGGCATATAACAGATCCTCATTTTAAAAAGGAAAATAAATAACATTTCAATTTTTAAACAGATATATAGTTTCACTAATACCAAGACTAAAAGACAAAGAGCCACGTCATAAGGATGTTAGGCTTCTTTTGTCCTCCTCCCCATAGTCAGCAACTGTTTTGGAGGCTCTGAACTGAACCAAAAATCTCTACAGCCCATATGAGGGGAAGCGAAAGGGACAGGATCTTCCCATACCAGTGCGATGGTCCCCGGGAAGCTGCACGCTATGGTTCTGTCTCGCTGCTGTGCTGGGGACTTTGCTGTCCACCAAAAGCTTTTCTCAGCAGCATTTGTCATCTGAAACAATACTGGCTAGCAAGCATCTTTTTCAGTCTAGAGGAAACCTGGACTGGTTAAAAAACCCAACCAAA
>VZTO01000508.1:0-11606 GCA_013400615.1 Syrrhaptes paradoxus | reverse complement strand
GCGGTTGCCCTGGCAACTCCCATGTCACATCGGCGGGACTCGGGTTACGTCGCTGATGAAAGCTGGAGTGATGTTCTTTAGTTCTTACAGCTTTTGCCAGCTGGCTTTGGACAAATATTGAGCATTCTGAAATGTGTTGAACTCAAGTAAAAATTGCCTCAGTTGCCAGGATAAGGCTCATATATGACTTACTGCCTGTGACAGGCTTAAAGTCAGACAGCCTTACCAAGCAAAGGCACCAGATGGATAACCCCATAAAGGAAAATTCTGCTGGCCACTGGCCTGTTTCCATTCCCCATACTCTGAAAAGTAATCAAGTGTAGTAAGGAAATCACCTGTATCCTGCCTGCTTTTCCCATTGGTGACACTAATTACCTGCAACTGTAGCTTAAATTTACTATAGGTTATGTCATTGGAGACATGTATTCCTAACTATCTCGGAACAGATGTATCTGCAGCTGACCCTTGTTATGTTGTTCATCTCATTTGGACATGTAGTGCTTTGTCAGCCTGGTGTGCTTTTTGTTTTCTGTTATTACCCTCAGATGTCTATTCTCCCCCTGTTTCACCTGGAGTTCAGCCAGACATAATAACCAACGGATGGGATGGCGTTCTGCTGTTTGCCACTCCTACAGCTTCTCAGAGTACCAAAATATCAAAGTCTTCATTGTCTAAATCTAAAAGCAAGAGCTAGCAAACCAGATGATCAGTATACTTTTACCAGTGGTAATACTGTTCAGTTGTGATTCCTGAGATATCCTTTGCAATATAAAGATTGAAAGGTAAAGATAACAAAAATCATGCACCTCAACCTTGCCAGTTCCACTAAGTTTAAATTACTATACTTGCTATGGTTGAATGTTTAGTTTATTATCATATATCAATCTCAAGCTAATTAGTGTGACAAACGAAAAGACTGAGTTATCAGAGAGCACAGCTTCCAGTTGAAATATTTAATTTCTTTGGCAGGGATCACAAGATGGTGCTATTACACATGGCCATGAAGATCAATCCTCATCTCTTTTTAGGCATTCAAATTCTTCTTTATTGCGAGAAGAAATACTGCATTACATTAGTGTGCATTTGAGATTTTGTTTTTCTTGGATGGTCTTTTGTAACCACTTATCTGAGTTCCAGGTCTGGGATATGGTTTCTCAGTAAAATAAGTTTGTCAGAGGCTGTCTCACTGGGTCATTTGAAATGGAAGCAGATATTTAAGGATGCCAGGGGCACAGTCCTGTACAACTGTAATTTGGGCATTCTTATTCAAAGCTGGTGAATGAAAAGGTCAATCTATTGCATATCTTTTTGATCATTGCAAGTGACCGATAATCTAAAATTAAAGCAATTAAACTACTCTGTACAAGGAAATAGATCTGCTACATAATCTGTGTAGTGAATCTGGGTTTCATTTTACTACACTGGTTTAATAGCTTATTACAGCAATCCAGCTGGTGTTCCAGGAATAGATCACTTCACTGCTATGAGTGGGATTTTTTTTGTTCTCACATTTATCAAATATTCTGGCCAGCTGGCAGTCTTTGCATACTTGGCTCTGTACTACAGCAGTCCCAATGAGTGCAAATAATCTATAAAACCTTGATGTGGGGGATTAGACAGGTTCTAAGAGGACATCTGTGAAAACATGGGTGAAAACCTTGGAGACTTATGCAGGCACTTGCCAAAGGTGTGTCTGCTACTTTTCCACATGGCTGGGTATTATGTAACAACACACAATAATGCACTTGCCTTTGGAGAGTCAGAGAAAATAAATTGAAAACACATAATTAAACTGCACAGGAATATGATTTTGCAATATGCAAGATAGCATTTGAAACCTGCCTCTTAGTCAAGGACCTATATGAAAACCAGATGGGAAAAAAAAATCATATTTTCCTATTTTTACCTTTTTAGTAAGGAACAGAGTTGGGAACACCTTGTCAATGGTTTAACTGACATTTAGGCATTCTGCTCTGACAGCCCAGTAAATATCATTGACCTCTAAGGAGTGAGATAAGCACGGGAAGTTTTGATATACAGAATATAAAGACGGTTTACTAGGAGCTGTAGTGTAAAAAAGAAAAAATACTAAAAAAAAAAATAGATATCAAATAAAACAGGCCGAGCTGCTAAAATTTCAAATGAAAAGAGCAAAACATTTTAGCTTTCTTCTGACCCTTCAGTCTTTATTTAGGACACTGAGAGGTGAGAATTTCCTGCTAATTGAAACAAATCATAAATTCATTGCTCAGAAGCAATGCTATGAAGGCCTTAATGACATAATCCAAATACAGAAGCAGTGCAGCTGAATGACGTCGTGACTGAGAAACAAATAGAATTGAACCAAGGAGCATCAAATTGTGACCCATCAGAGGTCCAGGAAACACCCACATAGGTCTCAGGTGCTACTGTATAAAGGAGAAGTGCAAACTGTGAACAAAGGAATTCAGTTCACAACTGAGACTCTGAACTTAAAGGGTTTATGTGTGGGCATCTAAGTTGACAGACAGTATAGGCTGTAGGGTGGCAGGCAGGAGAGAGAAAACAGTTCCACTGACAATACCCACCAGCAGCAAGACTCAGTTCTCCCAGTACAATGGCCAAGCAACCTTATCTGCTCACTGGGGAATCCCACCTGGCCTCACACTCTCACCCCAAAAGGGTCTGAAGCACCTTTAGCTCCAGTTTCATGCCCACCAGCCCTGACTGGGAGCTGTGTCCAGCCAAGGCAAGTAATGATATGCAATATAGCAGACCTGCTGGTTGAAGTTGTGTTGATAACCCAGCTATATAGACTGTACACTTATTGGGAGTACAACTCTGATGAGGTCTAGTGAGGACACTATGATTTCATCCATTAATGATCAAAGTTCAGTGGGAGTGCTCCTGGGGCTCATGGTCTGGCTGAGACCTATTTGAAAGAAATCTTATTTCAGGTGCTCCAAGACTGCTCCAGGATGTGAACCAAATGTTGGAAAGGGTAAAAAAGGGGGACCTATCCTCAAAAGTATATCCAAATTAAAATGCTGTTGCTTAGACCTTTTAGGGCAGTTTAAATGGAACTAGACACCTTTGTTTGGGCAACTGGATTTCTCCTTGGATGTCTGTTTTTATGGAGAAGTTAATTGAATTGCTCCATTGATTTTAATTTCCTAGACCTTTTCTTAATATGGTATGAACCTGGATACAAGAAGACGGTAAATAAATCTTAGTCTGCAGCTGAATCCCCCCTACCCAGGAAGGTCCAAACACAATATAAAAAAATATACAGCGGGAACGGAACAGGTGCTGCTACTGATTGAAGCTTAGGACCATGTGTAACATACGGATAAGGTAATTAGCAAGTTAAAATGCACATGATAAAAGATTATAGTCAATAGAGAACACACAGTATACTGTATATGGCACTGACTGCACTCCCACAAAGGAGGGGCATGTAGCTTGGGAGAAGCAGTTAGACCCTGATGTGTGCCCTGCCTACAGCATTACGCTTGTCACCCATGACACTGCTCTGAAAAAAAATAACCTGGGTAAAAAAGAGGCAACGATGAGGTAAATTGTGCTGCTGGGGATTGTTAAACACATCTCATCTCTAAAACAAATGGATTTGGAAAGAGGCTGAATAGCCACCTTCTGTGGCCACATAAGAAAGAGCTGCCCTTGGGCTGGCAAGAGTTGACTGGGCTTCCCACAGGGCTGGGAGCCGTTGGGTGCTGCTGGGGAGCAAATGAGTGTGTCCTGAAGGAAACCACACTATCTGTGAGCACACTGCTTGTCTGAAAGCTGTTCACAAATGTTGACTTCTCAAACCTAGTAGAAACAAGCAGAAGTAAAAGGTGAATTAACTTATTGTAGCTTCCAAGACCAAGCCCACACCGGCTGATGTCCATCAGTCTCTGTACTCACTGTCTATGCAGTCTAATTCAACAAAAATGTTTCAGGTCAGACAGATCCAGTTTTGCTTAGGCCATCAGTCCACTGTCCAAAGAGAACAAGCACCCAAATATCTGAAGAGATGCTGCCTGAGAAAGCCTTCCCATCTCCCTCCCCTCATCCCTCCCTGTGCTGCTCTGCACCACCACCTCCTCCAGGGTGGCACAGCCACTTGCACAGCCGAGCCATGAATGTTTCAGAATCACTTGATGTGGTTAAAAATAACATCCCTGAACTTTTGTTTCCCCCAGGCAGTCCCCTGGTGCAGCTTGCAGCCTGGCTGCACAAGCAGGAGGCAGGAAAGCCTGAAGCTGAGCTGCCAAACAATTCGTGTCTTTGCACCATGGACACGGGTGCATTGGGGACTTTGATGTCTTCACTGCCAGCCTCCCATGGCATCAGCTGTCACCCTGTGTGGGGCATTTCATCCTGTGTCAGTGAACTTCAGCACAGTCTGCAGTTATCCGAAGAGCAGGAGTTCCCTCCATGGCAGCCATGAGTACTTGTAGCTTAATATTTCATGCTGGATTTTAGGGACGATAGTGGGGAGACAGAGGTACCTCTTCTTCCTTATGAGCTGTGCTATCTCTTGAGCAGCAGGATGTATTGATATTTATCTCAGAATAAAATATATAGACTCATTACTGGATGAGTAATAATTCTCACTTTCAGTTTTACAGAAGTGCTTGTATCACACTGGGTTATACCAGACGTCTTGCAGGATATTTTTTTCCATGTCTGATACAATCCACTGCATGGGTTGTACTGTTTAATAAATCAAAAGTAGATATGAATACATTTTACTTATTTTTTTCTATCTTCCTGAATAGTGCAAGAAAGAAAATGCACACAGAAATATAAAAATTGGGCTTAAAAATCTAATCCCAAATTAAAAGACAGAATATAATTTTAAAATCAAGTTAATGGGGAAGATAAAAGTGAAGGTAATATAGGAAAGTTTAGGAATATCTTTAGAAAATAAATGGTTTCTGGTGTCCTTTTTTTGGCTTTTGTTTTTGTGCTGTTTACTTTTTAACTATGAATATCACTAATCTATGTTACGTTACGTTACGTTACATTACGTTACGTTACGCCACGTTACGTTACGCCACATTTCTCCTTAGAGCCTCCACTTCAAAATAAAGGATTTTATAGTTTAGACTGGGGGGGTAAGTTTTCCCTATTTAGGGGAAACTGGGAAAGCCATTTTCAAAAATCATTCTTTTTTGATAGGCAACCAGAAAGCTTAAAAATTTCAGCAGCATCATTGCTACCAATAATTTTGCCCAATTACTTGAACAAAACACTCATACCATTTTGCCCAAGAGTTCTTTAGGGCTATGTTCAGCTCCAATTTTTTCCAACTGCAAAAGGAAATATTTGCCAGCAAGGAAAAGGAAGAGTTTTAAAACTGTGGTGTATAACCCACCACTGTTCAGCTGAAATCTTATAGATCATCTCTTCTTGGTTTTCCCTGCTTCTTGCTGTTCAGTTCAACTTATGGAGAAAAAAAAGCAAAATAAACCCCAAACCAAAAATTAAACATTGATCCATGTGAAAAATTGCTTTATCTCTGTCCGTGAAGAAAGAAGCAAGATTTTCTACCAGACAAAGGACAGGTCAATGTTGAGAATCAGCTCAGGCTGCTCAGTTGAACTAATAGTTGAAATAATTGCATCTTCAGGGGATTGGTTTTATGAAGAACATGAGAATCTCTGAATTAAAGGTATATCCTTTAGAAAAGAGGATAACTACTTTCAGCCTACCAGGTGGTGATACATAAAATGCAAAGAGAAACTAGTGTGGCTTTTTAATTTTTCCTGTTTGCAATATCTAAGCATATTTTAATTAATTAAGACTTAATTAATTAATTAATTAACATCTAAACATATTTAATTACTTGTGCTGGTTTGGGCTGGAAAAGAGTTAATTTCTCTCATGGTATCTAGTATGGGGCTCTTGTTTTGGCTTTGTGCTGGAAACAGTGTTGTTAACACAGGGATGTTTTCCTTACTGCTGAGCAGTGCTTACACAGAGTCAAGGCCCTTTCTGCTTCTCACCCCACCCCACCAGCAAGTAGTCTTGGGGTGCACAAGGAGTTGGGAGGGGACACACCTGGGACAGCAGACCCCAACTAACCAGAGATATTCCATATCATATGACATCATGCTCAGCATATAAAGCTGAGGGAAGAAGAAGGAAGAGGAAGACGTTTGGAGTGATGGTGTTTTGTTTTCCCAAGTAAGCGTTAGGCAGGATGAAGCCCTGCTTTCATGGAGATGGCTGAACACCTGCCTGCCCATGGGAAGTAGTGAATGAATCCCTTGTTTTGCTTTGCTTGCATGCGTGGCTTTTGCTTTACCTATTAAACCGCCTTTAGCTCAACCCATGAGTTTTCTCCCTTTTATTCTTCCTGTTCTCTTCCCCATCCCACTGAGGGAGAGTGAGTGAGAGGTCATGAGGGGCTTATGCTGACTGGGGTTTAACCATGAAATTTATTAACAATTCTTATAAAATAGTATCATTCTGCAAAACTAAGTCAGCTTTAAAATTCTGTAGTTCAGAGTTCTCTGTAGGCAGGATTATCCTGGCAGTGGTTTACTTTTGGTTTCTTACTGAGAGGTTATCAAACCTCATGTTATCAAGCATATCCCATTCTCTTTAGAGATGAAATAGATACTATTTTGTCTGAATTATCAAGAAGTTAGAGTGGTTTGATGTACCATGACATGAGAGAACTGAAACAAAAATTTAGTGCAAGCAGGATGGATAACAAAATTGTAAGATATGAAAGAACCTCCCCCATAAAATACCTCATTATATTGGCAAACAAAAACTCTTTGTTTTACAGTCTTGGCCTTTTTTACATGCCATGTAAAACTCAGAGATAGTGTGAAAGCATGAGTACCCTCTCAAAAAACAGAGACACCTTGGAAAGCTGTAAAGCTTTGACCAAAATCTAGTCTTCCAGAGGCTGAAAACTTGATTTTTTCACTTTTATAGACTTGGAATATTAACAAAGAGGCTTTTTTTTTTTTCATTAGCTGAGTAAAATAAACAGAATGCATAGTCTCTGAATAGTTTTAGACAATTGTGTTTTCAGCATTAAAAGTTTATCCTTCTTTCTCAAAACATTCACTTCCAAATATTTTGAAGGTTTTTATAGTCATGTAAAAGACAAAAGAAGATGTCTTCTGCAGTATGCTGTGCAGATGCTGCTAGGTCTGAAGCCCCTAAAGACAGGTCGGTTTGAAAATCTGCTTATTATAAAACATGCACCGTGTACTAAGATATTATGGAAACATACAACTGGAAATTACATAGTTTTTTAACTTTGTCTCCATCCTATTGCTTTTCCCACCCTTATTTCCATAGTCTTTTCATTTACAAGGTAAAATACACACACAGGACTAAATTTTCGAACTCTTTTGCTATGGTTTCAGCTCTGTCTCTTCCACTGAGTTCTTAATGAGAAATATCTGGGAAAAATCCCAAATAGCTTTAAGAAAATGTAGCCTTTGCAGCTTTCTCTCTCTGAGTGATGAGTGCTGTGATTGCAGAGGTGGGAGGTAAGAGACAGATAATAAGAAATTTCAGCTCAAAGTATCTTTATGACACATGAAAGATGAATTGAAAATGCTTTAGTTTAGAAATCAGTTTTCATGGCTTTTAAGGTGATTGATGAGACAACTTTGAACTATATCTACCTAGCAGCGGTCACAGTGTTGTAACAGCAGAAGGCATGCAGAGTAAGCGTGTGTACCACACACTGCAGAGCTATCTGTCCATCTATTTAATCATATCTGAGCAGCTAAACTTATCACATTGTTAGGATACAAATACAGATAGCAGGTATTTTGCAATTTTTTTTCCATAAGAAAAGTGACCTTGTTATAAATAAAACCTACTGCAGCATGTAGGCACCAGTTTCAGGAGGACAGGGTAGATAAAAGGTAGGCACACACAGAGAAGATGAGGGGAAAGGAAAAATGGTGAGTGCGGGGTTGGGCATCAAAATCAACCATGAATCCATAAGAGCCTAGAGGAAGAGACACTAATCTAAGGCATGACAGACCAAGGTTCAAGTCTTTGGTCTTTTGGTTCAAATAGGTTTGAACTTCTATTTCCCACGTTAGTTGGTTGTAGTCAATCAGTTTCTCCCTGTATAAAGGAGAGCCTGGGAAGGGCAGGCCAAATCAGTTAAACCCTCATGCCTGTGTGCTCACCTGTGATGTGCGAGACCCTGTGGCGAGCTTTGGTCTCAGCTGAGGATTCTGAGATGATATAAGAATCAATCTCTCTGCCTTTGTCCTTTTTTTTTTTTTCTTTCTTACCAAAAGCTTTTAGAGATTCATCCCAGTGTGGGATAGAATTTTTTTGTTAATCTCAGTAAATTTATCCGGGTGGGGAATAGCTTTTCCATCAGTTTTATGTGCAAGTATTTCATTTTCCCCTCTAGGATATTAATGTTTATATTAATAATTAATGTTTATAAATATATGAAGGGTGAGTGTCAGGAGGATGGAGCCAGGCTCTTCTCTGTGACATCCAGTGATAGGACAAGGGGCAATGGGTTCAAGCTGGAACACAGGAGGTTCCACTTGAACATGAGAAAAAACTTCTTTACAGTGAGGGTGACAGAGCACTGGAACAGGCTGCCCAGAGAGGTCGTGGAGTCTCCTTCTCTGGAGACATTCAAAACCCGCCTGGATGCGTTCCTGTGCGATCTGATCTAGGTGTTCCTGCTCCGGCAGGGGGATTGGACTAGATGATCTTTCGAGGTCCCTTCCAATCCCTAACACTCTGTGATTCTGTGATTCTGTGATTCTGTGATATTAAGATCCCACTGAAATCTGAACTGGAGATGAAGACTCAGATATGTTTCAGGCCACTTTGAAACTCAGCTTAAATATTCTGATGAATATTTAGCTAAGGATCATTAGGTTTGTTAGAAGTGATCCAACACTATTGCTGATTTGAACGATGAATTTTTTATTGTTTTCCTTCCAGTCAATTCTCCATTCAAAACCTTGCAAATTACTTCTCTTTGTGCTTCTGCCTTTTAGTGGCATAAATTTATGGAAAGCAATACTCAAAAGAAAGGATCATGACTGGCATTTAAATGCCAGGGTGCCACAGTCCCTGTCCCCTGTGCCTCTGGAGCAAGGATGCTGATGGAGCTCTCCTCTTCCCTCGCCCACAACACATTTCAGCAGCACTAGGGCTCACACAGCATCATCCAGCCTCAGCTGGGGATGCATTCCCGAGTGCTGTATTTTCAACACATCTCAGGAGACAGCTAAGGGTACCTTCTACTTAAAAGTAACAACAATTATATCTTAATGACATCCTCAAGCAGCCTATTCTAGTGCTCATCTATTTTTATGACTAGAAAGTTTTCCTAATGTCTAATTAGGATCTCCCTTACCACAACTTAAACCCCTTACTTTCTCTTCCAAAATGCTTTATTCCTTCCCACATGCAGTAGCCCAGCTCTCCTTCTCAAATCACTTCACACAATACCTTCTCTTTTTATTTCCCCCCCTCCCCCCATGGATCATGTTTTCTGGATATGTCACAGTAACATATATGACATAACAGGATTATTTTTTTCCAGATTTAGTTAGCTGCAAATAAGAAAGGCAAATAGATGTGGGAAACCTTGCTTGCTTACCGCTTCTCACCCAAAGGAGATTTCTGGTCCTTTACCAACAAACAAGCAAAGTGACAACCTGTATTTGGATGTCAGTTCACAGTGATAAAGGCTGAGAAATTCAGGCAAGAGGCATCTATACTAAGGAAAGCAAGCAAAATACAAGGGGTATAAATAAAATCTTATTTTTTCTTTTTTTTTTTAATCCAAAGGTGTTTTAATGTGAAAGACTTTATAAACTGCTGGCACTATCCCAATTTCATTATTCAGAAACTAGTAGTTATCTTTATATACTGGGGGTTTGGATGGTTCTAGCATAAGACGTTTTTTGTATCTTTGAAATGTCAAGTCTGGTCCACATTTTGTGAATGGTAACCATCCCATGGGGCTCTGGTTTTTATAGAAGGGTTTTTTCCCCCACCATCTTACTAGTACATTCATTTATGTTCATTTTCCTGTACCATAATTTGGAAATGATTCATTCTTCTGCTTCACATATGTCTACAGTAAAATAATGTTATCTTCCTATAATTTTTTTAATATTATGCCCCTGTTTAACCTAAAATGGTTATCTAAAACTTTAAGATTTGGCACATGGGCAGAAAGGCCAGGGATGGAAGATGGCAATTCAACTGCTGGGAAGAGAATGCAATAATTTCTTACGCAAACTTTAAAAATGGTGGCTGCAGCTATCAGTTTAAATGAGATTTCATCTTATTAGAAAGACAAGTTTGAAAGTATTTATATTTGTTAAAAAGAGTGTTCCCAGGAGAGGGTATTTTTGTTTGTTTGTTTGCCCTATCTTTAACAGAATGAACTAAGAATAAACCCTTAGTGGTAGTAATGGTAGCTGTCCAGTAACATCCTTGAAGCTGGGAGAGCTGCTAGGAGGCAGCTTGTGGAAAGCATTACTTCTTTTTTTTATGCCTTATGAAATTTTCTAGCACACAGTCTGGCTCTTTTTGTTGTTTGCCAGCAGATCTTTGAATGCATGACCCATACCAAAATCTACCTACAAGGTGAAAGACCTGAGTATCGTTTAGTGTTAAGTTGATTAAAAAAAAAAACAAAACCAAGGATAGTGCTTGGGGAGACAGAATGTTGGTTTTGAGGGATTTTGTCTTCAAAAGGCTGTAATCGTGTTTCACTTCAGCCTCAGCATCAAATAAGGTGTAAGTGCAAGAATGAATATTTACAGAAAAAATAATTGAGAGATTTCTAGAATAATTCAAACACATTAGTGGTGATAATTAACCATTAAAGAAAAATACTAGTAGCACTACAAATTACTAGCAATATAAATATTCATTATTTAAAGCCTTTTGAAACAGTTTATTGTGCAGAAGACGAATTTAAATCCAACCTCATTTTTAAATGAGCATATTCAGTCAGGCTTAAAAATGAATATGTAAAAACTATTTATTATATGCTGCATGTGCAAAATCAATTGTCACCTGTTTAGCTTACGGGAATAAGGTTTATGTAGCAGTTCAGGGGCTCTCACTGCAAGGGGAAGGTTTGAAAAAATGACTTGAAGCAGCTCCTAGGCCAAATCTGTCCTGACCGAAAGCATGACCCCTGTCATGGTCTTAGAAATTCATACAAACTGGAGCTATTCCAAGACGCAGGCGTGGATCCAACACAAAAAAGACTGCTCTGTGTGTCACTGTTACCCAAGCCTGGCTTTGTGTCTTAATCCACACATTATCATGTCCCAGATGAAGCTTTACCCTGAGGCTCTGATACGTTGTTTGACATCCTAACACGCAAGAAGTAATGAGTGAGAAAGTGGTAAAATAATCAATTTGGGAGGTAGACACATGTCTGGTTGTCCCAATGACAAGACCTGCTAGGTCAAAGCCTAAAACCCAGATACCTGCACAATACAGACAGAGCAGCATCAGTGTTGTAATAAATCTTCCTGCTTGGATTAACGCACAATGCACAGTGCCAGGTGAGCATCCCCATCAAGCAGCCTGTTTATTTCCATACCAATAAGTTAACATAGAATCATAGAATC
>VZTO01000507.1:11175-23686 GCA_013400615.1 Syrrhaptes paradoxus | reverse complement strand
AATCTTTGTGGGAAGAGAGTGTTAAAAGAGGCTATTGTTGGTATACCTTAAAATAATAAAGCATGTTTGCTATGAAGCAAAAGAAATACAAAGAAAATAGTATTCAATAGTCATTCACACACCAACAAAATAATGAAATAACTGAAAT
The DNA here is from genome assembly GCA_013400615.1 of Syrrhaptes paradoxus. Classification (NCBI taxonomy): domain Eukaryota; kingdom Metazoa; phylum Chordata; class Aves; order Pterocliformes; family Pteroclidae; genus Syrrhaptes; species Syrrhaptes paradoxus. Next base: position 23,538 of record VZTO01000507.1, on the reverse strand, counting down.
AATTTTTCATGTAAACTCAACTGACTGAAAATTCAGATTATAAAAACAGTGGCAACGTTAAATACCTTTTCATTTGTAGATCAGTAAGTTCATCTCATGTTAGGCTGAACAATTTTGCTAGAATAGCTGGATGGGCATTTATGTTTGGAGGATCAGTTAGCTTTGTCTCAAAGTAAACAGCATTCATTTTAATGGAATTCTTGCAGTCGACATCTTGAGGAGTTATTAACTTCTGCATAGTTTCATAGTTTTTTTCTATATATTTAAAACATTTTTCAGGTATTTGTCAAAATCAGGTAGGTATACAGCACAACTGCAGATGGCTGGCAATATGTTAGCTTTTTGTTCTTGATTTATGATAAATAGTAGGAGGAATTTTCTGAAACTAAATTTCTGCACAGGTGATTTTTATGTGAACAATTGACAGCTTTTTAAAACACAGATTCTATTGACTCTTCCTCTTTTGTAAAACATTTTTTCTAAGTCTGTAACTGTTATTACAGTGGGGGTTCGTAAATGTTACAATAAGTGCAGGGAAGACACAGTTGATCAAAAAGAATACAACTGACTGTTCTTAGCCAAGACTAGGTAAATTTAGTGAGATGTCTTAAATGATAAAAAGAGACTCTTGGAAAAATCATAATTAAACAATTGGGTTAGAGTGAGCTGGAACATTAATAATTTTTTTTATTATTGACAATTATAGTCCACATAGTAATTATTAGATGATTAGATAAGCTAACAATGGATAAAGAATGGGCTAAGCTATAGACAGAAACAGTCTGGAGTGGAAAACAGTAAGGGACTGACACTTTTCAGGATATAGCTGTCTTACTTGTCAGCTCGGATGGAAATTTTGATTTTTAACATATGGCAGATTAATCTTATCCCAAGAGAGGATTTTTGGCTCATGACTCTCTGCTTAAGGACAGACAAGAAAGACTGATCCTTTTAATTATTTACGTTAGTTGTGCCTACAGACTCAAGAACAGACTCAAGTTTCTTTCCAGTATGTCCTGAAGGACGTATTTGGCAGCAAAAGTATGGATTTCATTGGGACATTTAAAAACTTGTAGGAATTTTCAGTAGATGATTGGGTAGGCTACAGTCATCAGTAAGAGATGCACTGATGAGATGTTATTTTAGCATACAGTTTCCTTGTTAGAACTGCAGGAGCTACAGCATGACTGCAGATTGGTAGTGTCCCAGTGCCGTAGAGGCAATATACAGTTTGTCTCTTTGGAATAGCAAGCAGAGCTTTTCAATTCTGAGTTGACAGAGGCTGGTTTCCCTGCCACTGTCTTCATTCTTCCTCTTCTGAAGGCTACCCTGTAAAGTTAAATGCAGGGAAGAATGGCCAAATCTCCAAGTCATCAGAGACTGTACCCTAGAATCACAAGAAGTATTCCCCTTCCTTAATTTCTGATAGGTACAGGGTTATACTGTGTTTCAGGAGAGCTCTGAGCTGGTCAGTGAGCTTGGAAACTAACATCAATGCTGAGAGGAAAAGAAAAATGTAGATGTTAATTCCTTCCCTTCATCTGTCTTTCTGTCTTTGAAATGTTGGAACATGTGGCCAGTCCCATAGCTACTTCCAGACAGGGAAAAATTGTCTGTTCTGACAGATGTGTCAGCTTTCAGTTGTCATTCTGTAGTGATTGTGCCTCATATCGACTCTTATTTAATAAGTCCTCAAGCCTGTTATAGGCAGAACTGATACCTTTCAGGAATTTCTAGTTACATATAGTGGAAGTGTCTTTATCTTCAACAATTATACTGCTTTTAATGATTGCTTCGTAGGTATTTTACATCCTATTGAAAATTCTTGAGAGTTGTGTTGTATCAGTAAGGTTTCTTATTCATGTTGGATCTAATAGTGCTTGAAGATCTTTGTTATCTGGCTGATTAGCAGTTCAGTGAGGAAGTGTGCCCTGGAGGATATGTAGAAGAAGGAGAATTGCCTATGCAGTGGACAATTCAGCCCAGGGCCTATTTAAGTCCAGTCATAACAAGAATTAAACTTTGCAGAAATTTCCTTGATCCAACACATTGGATCTCATAGTTTCCGCTGTTGTCTCTGTGGAAAAGGTTTTACAAATATTTTTCCACTTCAAAATATTCCTCACATTAGCTGTACCTTCTTAGAAGGTTCACATTATGGAATTCAAAAGAAGGCACAGCAGGGTAAAATGTTATAGGGAACTGTATTTTAGGATAAAATGCAGTACTTGTCTTTCCAAAGGAAGCACGCATCTCTAGTTCGGTAAGCTTACATCTTTTGTCTTCTGTGGACAGTAAAGAACATTTCCAACTCCTTATTTTAGATACCACACCAAGAACAATGCTGATTAAAAGCAAAACCTTTTCACCATGTATATAGCCAAACAAGTTCCCTAGAGAAGGGTGTGCAGTCTCCAGCTTTGAAGGCTTTCAAGACCTGTCTGACTGAAGCCCTGAGCAACCAGTTCTGATCTCACAGCAGAGCCTGCCTTGAGCAGAAGTTTGGAGTAGGTGTCCTCCTGACCTATAAACCGTATGATCTCAACAAACTTAGTATATGAGTTAAACTGTGGGAACGGTTGATCATGACTAATAATAATCTGGTCCTAATGAACTGGCGCTGTCCAGAACCAGCTGCTTTAGAAGAGGGTGAAAGTACAAGAACAGCAGACAAGTGAGGGGTAAGTTGTGTCAAGGAGAAAGTCCTACAAAGGGTCAGTTCCTCATATTTTGTCTACAAATATGAATCCTCCTACATGCAGGTGGTTGATAAAGGAACATATCAAAATCTTCACTCTTCTTAAGAGGACACTGCATAACCAGTGCATATGGAATCTCAACAAATTTGACTATTAAAGTCTTAGAGATCTCAAATTAACTTTTTCAGATTTACAAAATACTATTTACAGATCGGTGTGTAAACATACTTATATGTTTACATATTGAAACAACATTTGCACATTGAAACAACATCTGTTCCTCAAAGCTTCAAGATGCTACAAAACTTCCCTTTGAAAATTCTAGTGTTGTTTGCGAACAAGAATTTTTTCCAAAAATTAATTCTTAGAAATGGTTGAATGTTTTCTAAAAATAAGAAATGGAAAACTGAGGTTGAGAACTTCAGCTGAAGTTTTGTTCATGTTTGTCAAAGTTGGCAACTGAAACTGCCATCTGGGCATGGTTCTGGGCAGACTCCTCTGTGTGACCCCAGGATTTAGTTGCAGGCAGTATTGAGAGCCTTCCATTCAGCATACTAAGCTGTAAACCAGAGTTCTGGAGTACTTATACACACATGGTTTATTTTCATGAAAATCTGTTAAAATAGATCATTATTTCCTGCAGTAGGGGCTCTTGCTGATGAAAGTACAAATATTGTTTCCTTTTAGCTCCCTACAGGTTTTTTAAAAAATAATTTCTGGATCAGGATGAATAGTTTGAAGATCGAATGCATGAAGTAGCTTGATGTGATCATGTTTTTTAAAAATTAGTGAATGCCACTAATTTGAGTTTTGGTGTTCTAGAGATAGAAGACATTCAGCTCTGAAAGACAATCTTCTATGGTTAGACTACTGGCTAGCCGCACACACGATAAACTGTGTTAAATTGTAATCTTCTGCAATGGCACAATCACTGAGAAAGCATCATACTGACAATTGATCTCTTTTACTAGCTTCCGTGTGGCTTCAGTAGGAATCTTCACTGGATACTTAACTGCTGGGTAACTTGAAAGATATTCTGTCTTGCTGAAGACTTCTACTTTTTTTTTGTCTTTCTAAATTTATATAGATTATTATTCCCTGTGCCTTTACAGGGACAAATAAGTCTGAAATTCTTAACTATAATTAAAAACAGTTTGTCTGCAAAACACCTTTAATTTTTTTCCCCTGCAACTTCTGAAATTAGCATAGGATTTTCTAGTTTTTCGAAATAAATGTATAAAAATGCATTGACATTTATAAATTTCCATTTCTCATAAACAAAACGTTTCTCCTACTTAGTGTACTTACTATACTGTTTATATGCTTTTTAATAAAAGTTGGTTTAAAATTATATATTAAAAATATTCATGTAAGTGAATGCTTATAACAAGGTTTCAGTGTAAATTTAGAGAAACAGGCCAAAAAGTCAGAAAATTGTGTCATCTTAAAGAATTACTTTAATGTAATATGCAGACCTGCATAAAATAATAATTTAGTAAATTGTGCTTTATGAAAATTGTTTAAATCTGTAAATTTATCTTTCTTTTTTTAATTCAGTTGCTTCTGCTTGACACTTTTATTTTTGTATTAGCAACATAAATTGCTGAGGTTTCTGAAGTCTATCTTCAGCAAAGCAATTTAGATAGTAATCTCTTCTACAAAGAATTAAGAGGCGTATATGAGCTGAGAATATATGTATTTTTTAAATATTATTGGTCCAGACCTCTCCTAACTAGGCATAAAAGTTAAGCTTGTCTATTTCAGAAGAAATTAGCATGTTTTGGAATTTGGGAAGTAGGCTGAATTTTAATAAGCAAGCTGAGATTAGTATGATAGCAAAAGATTGGTAAGGCATATTATCATCTGAGCAGAGAATTAGGGGTCATCTCATCCCTTGTCATCTGTGGCAAGAATTGTTCTTTGCGTTTGACATGGTATTCCTACAAGTCAAGTTCAGTTTTTTAGCTTAAATATGTTAAAAGATTGAGAATTCTGTTACAAGTTTTTGCAAATACAGCAGTTATAAATTTTCCTTTTCCTTCGTTTCACTCAAGCACTTTCAAACTGTCTTTCTAGAGAAAAAAAAATCTTAATAAGAGATGGTTGTGTACATCTTCTTTTCAATTTTAAAATTATACCTTACCTGCAATTGTAACTTGCTTGCAGTTCATTTTTCCTTGATATCTGTGGGCAAACTATGAATAGTTTAGGTAGGGTCGTTATAAGAAGTGTTTACTTCCTAATAATAAGAGCCAAAATATAGAGAACTTGTGAAGACTTTTATAATTAAATTTTTATTAGTTTTCTTTGAATAGTTAGTTACATTGAGCATGAATATTTTTAATTGGCAGGTCATAGTGTTCTGTTATCATTGCATCATGCTAAACCAGGGTAGGGCTCTTTTTATCATTGTTTGCTTGCCAATGTACCATGTCCTGCTGGCATTCCCCAATAATACATTGAAAGAGGGCTATGCAATAACTAAATAAAAAACCCTGGAATCTTACACTGAGTGGGAAGAGAAAACAGATTAAGAGAAAGGACAGTTTAATATTTGGTTAGAAGTTATGTCTGCATTACATGACGGTTAATGAAGGGAAGTGGAGGTAAAGAAGGTATTTACATGTTTTAAATAAGACTGTGTGCTTCTTCCCGTAAGGCCCGTCAAACCAGTAAGATGAAAGCTAACTTGAAAAAGGAAACCTGAAACAAAGTTTCCTGGGGTTACATTTGAATATTGACCTTGCTGCCTCTAGCCATGGTTTGATGAATGAATGCTTTTAAGGCAGGGGTACCCAGAGGGGAAAAAGTGGCAGAGCTCTTCCTTTGGTGGTAGAGCCAGCTTTTAAGTATTTATTGAATTATAATCTTAAAATATTAATTAACTAATATGTTTATATGTATAATTCAAGAAAGAGGATACTGTGGGTACACAAAATTCATTTTTAATTTATTAAAGCAAATCAGGCAACAGTAATCAAAAGGACTAAATGAAAACTGTAAACTCAAACCATAACAAGTTCTGAAGAATTAGTTGCAATAAATAAAAAAGTTTCATTTCATGAACTAAATCTTCCTTGACAATAGTTTTTTTAATGTAAATCAGATTAATATCTAGCATTAGCCTAAAGAACCCCTTAACTTGCTTACAGTTGTATGAATTATGTTTTGCTTCCATATCTTATTCTTCTATATAAAATCTTGCAGAAAAAGTGGATCCGTTTCTATTTTTAATTCTTAACGTCTTTACTATACACTGACTTCAATTATTTACATTTTAATTCAAGCAAATTAACCTTACCGTGAAGCATACAGAGGAATGATGATTTGACAGAACAGAGCAGAACAGCAGTGTGTCTTGTATTTTCCCTTTTCAGTTGTGTTAACCTTGAAATCAAGCTACTGATATTTATTGCATAAATTTTTTGTTGTGAAGGTCCTTTGTAAGATGCTCAATATGAACACATCTGTGTATGTAAACATGAAAAAGTATTTAGAAAGGGGTAACTCTTGAAAAGACCTTAGAGTTCTAATGAGGGAGGTCTGAGTTTTCAGAGTAATGCAGTGGCCTAAGGGAGCAAACTGGGATCCTTATGTCTAAGTGGAGGGTTATTGAAAAGCAGCAAGAAGTTATTTTTGCCTTGCAGAACAATGGCCAGACTGCAGCACACTGTCTGGTTTTGTTATCTGGCCTTCAGATGGATATTGATAAATGTGAAAGGATTCTTTGAAAGAACTACACTGATTCAAGGCCAGAAAGAAAATAATTCCATTTAAAAATGAAGCAAGTTTAGAAAGCTGGTCCTGCCACATTTTCCAGGAATTTCTAAATGGGAAAAATGTCTACTTTTAGACAAAAATAGGTGGCTGCACAACTCAGATTGGAAATAAGATCTTTTTTTTTGCAGAAACATTGGCTGACTAATGTAATAACTTATTCAGAAAATATGGTAGATTCTCCATCAGTAAAGTCTTATTTCATCAAGATCATGTGTGTTCTTGAAAACTGTGGATTATCCCCCTTTCAACTGTTTAATATTTTGCATGTGTGGCATAGAAGGTTACTGTGATTTCAGTGACCCAGCTGAAGGTGCAGTCTGGTGTACAGTAAACAAGCTGGGATGAGGAAGGCTGAATAGAGCCACCAGCAACTGAGTAGCTATGTCTTGGATGAGCACAAAGAGAGGAATTTGTTTTAAGCAGTCCTTTCGTGGCTGTTGCTCAAGAGATTGGAACAGCAGAAAAAAAAAGGAAAAATACGTTGATACATTTTTTAAAATGTGTGGTTTACTTTTATGAGCAAGGGGAGTCAATCCATGAAAAGAAACACAAGGTATAAATTAAAGAGTTAGATGTTGTCTTTGAGCACATGGCAAACCTTTTTTGTTTTCAAATATCAGATCAGCACTTACATTTATGAACAAAACTGTTCGTGGAATAAAAGCAGCAAAGTCTTAGAGACAAATGGAAGTCAAATTTGTTTAACCAGGTGAAATAATAGTGAAGGAAAACACTTTACATATATATAAAGATGGGATGGAGGAGAAGAGAAGTTGATTTGTGATATTGAACCTAATTTGCATAGTATAATTGAGGCAAATCTCCTATCAGGAGTTAGAAATAGTTATAAATTCTGGAAAAAGACCTTTCTAATGGTAAAAAATTGACTTTAAAGTTAAAGTCACAGAATCATAGAACCATAGAGTGATTAGGGTTGGAAGGGATCTTAAAGATCATCTGGTTCCAACCCCCCTGCCATGGGCAGGGACACCTCCCACTAGCCCAGGTTGCCCAAAGCCTCATCCAGCCTGGCCTTGAACCCCTCCAGGGATGGGGCATCCACAGCTTCCCTGGGCAGCCTGGGCCACTGCCTCATCACCCGCACAGGAAAACATTTCTTTCTCATATCTGATCTAAATCTGCTCTCTTTCAGCTTAAAACTGTTATGCCTTGTCACTACATTCCCTGATCAAGAGCCCCTCCCCATCTCTCCTGTAGCCCCCTTCAGGTACTGGAAGGCTGCTATTAGGTGTCCTCGGAATCTTCTCTTCTCCAGGCTAAACAACCCCAACTCGCTCAGCCTGTGATCACACTCCAGCCCTCTGACCATCTTTGTGGCCTCCTCTGGACTCGCTCCTTTGGGCCATTTTGAAATCCTCTTCTGATCAGAAGTCTTTGAGTCAAAAATATTCTGAGATATAATACTGAGAAATCAAAATGAAACTGATAGAGATGAATCATGCAGAGAGCAATGAAGCAAAGATTTCAGTATACTCAAAAAGCAAGTCTTTCCTGGTGGGAATTTTATGTCTTGAGATGTAAGTAAAATAAATAGCTTTTTTTTTTTTTTTTTTTTTTTTTTTACCATATGTTTATGGTAATGTTATCACCAGCAGACCAGATAAAAATACTGTATGTCTTTTTCAGTTTTACCACTTCTTAAGAATTAGGCATAAAACATTATTTATCATTGCAAGTCAGTGGTTAGTGTTGTTTTTTATGAAATTTATGTATTTTATAAAACATAAATTGATGCTTTCTGGTTCTCAGAGAAACAGAGCATGCTTTACTGTACATTTACAAGTAATTTAAAAGACCATTTGTGATTCTGTTTGCGGCTACAGTGGAAGTTTAGTTAGACAGGAAGACTAAATAAGAAAAAACAGATAAGTGAATTTGGTAGGGGATAGAAAAAACTGAAGTGACAATCCACTTATCTAAGAGAAAATTAAAAAGTTATCTTTTCATTTTTATCAGGTAAATCAAATTTAGCTTGTGTGAGGGTAGGAATTTGTCAGTTTAGGACACTACATATCTTTTGTAATGTTATATGCTGTGTGTGCATCTCAGACCTAAGCACTAAGGGTCCTGGCTTCCAGACAGAGGGTTGACACACATCTGTGTGCTCTTTTGCACTGTCATTCATTTCTGGCACAATATTGAATGTTTATTATGATTGAGCCATTTGTATAGGCTAGGTGCAGTATTGGTTCTCTTTTAATTGTATGAGGAATTACATCAGATCTATTCCTGATAAAGGAACGGTGTTCTTAGAGGTGGTTTTCCATGCCAGCAGCATTTTATAGCAGGATGGATGATAAATGGGGAATACATTGCTTTTAAATACAGCCATTGTTAAGTAAATTTTCCAGTGGCAGAAGTAAGGATGTATATATTTCATTAATGTTTTATGTAATTGTGCTATCTGGTAACATTCAAGGAGTAAAAATCTGGAGATTTTATACAATGAGTTCTCCTTATGTCATTGTTAATTTAGATTAAGATTTGATGTCTGTATAAAGCGCAATTGACTGTTTGATAATAGTTCCATGCATGGGCATCACCATAAGCAGACTAGCAAATGTGTTGTTCAGTGAGAATTATTTAAGTGTGTTGAAGTGAATGAAGGTAGCATAGAACAAGAGGTTTTTTTGTTCATGAATAAAAGTGTCCACTGAAATAATTAATTTCAGAATAGTAGGGACTTATTTCCCTCTATTTCTTGAAGCACTGCTATTATTTTGTAGACTTGGAGGAGTTCATGAAGGGGGGAAAAAAGGAATCTTGCCTCTGTTCTCTGCAGTTGTACCAATAACTTATCACATATTTGATCACATATCTTATGCTGTTCATATGAAATGTTACTTTTTGAAGCATGGCTTTCCCATTTTCTTAAAAGATTGATGTTGCCCCAATACACGAACAGTAGGTTACTGATTAATTGCAAAACAAGAGAATCATAGATTGGTAAACAAATGCCAAGTTTCCTTTACAAACTGTAAAAGTTTCTTGCTTAACCGGTCACTCTTTTAAGAATTGTTCCATAAGCAAAAAGCTACAAATTGGCCCAATATTTGAGTTTGTTGTATTTCAGATAACCATTCTGTACTTGAAAAGTTGTACTGTGGGATGTACACTAGGGAAGAATACAAGTGTGTTCTGTGTCCAATTAAAAAAAAAAAAAAAGGTGTTTTTTTAATACCGAGAGACAGCATTACACAAATTGGGAGTAAAATTACCTCAGAAATATGTTGGGTCTCCAGCAATCTTTAAAAACTTTCAAATGTTAATCTGAGTTATTTCTTTGGCTCCATAAATTTCAATCCAAACTGAAGCATTCTCAGATTTTGGGGAAATTATCACCAGTGTTAAAGTTTCAAATTACTTTCTAATGCATTATGCAAATCATTAGAATGTCAGCAATGTTATGGTTAAGTAATGTTGCTTACTTTTAAGTAATCTTTAAAAAATGGCAGTTGTCGTGTTGAATTCAAGTCATGAAAACACTTCATCCAAACCTTGAAAATGTTTACCAGTTATTTCCAGGTGGAAGGCATCCCAGAGCACCTCCAGCACTATGGGTTGTCACTCTGATACTTAGGAGTGTATCACTTAGTATAGGGTCTTATTTTCTGTTAATGTAGATAATATTCATTCTGTTTAGACAAGCTGTAGTTCAAGGCTGGACGTTTCATTTGTTTCAGTATAACTTTGCCAAATCCTCAAGGTTTCTTGTCTTTTTTGCATTTGAGTAACGAATAAAAAACAACCAAAAATGTCAGCTAATTACTCAAGATCTATTTCTTGTATAGACTCAGAATGTCACACTGAAAAGATGCTTTTATTACTTTGTATTTTATTATACAGGAAGAATCAACTAAGTAGGAAAATGGTACTGAATAGTTTTTCCACCGTATGAAATAATTGAAAGCTATACCAAGAGTTTTAAGGCAGAAATAGTTTTCTGAATTTTATAGTTCCGTTTCTCAATCTTTAAGCCCTCAGCCCCCTGGTTTCTTCCTAGTGTTGTGAACAGATAAGAAACTTGAAAACCCTCATTTTATTACATTGGTTTTATACCTACTTTGGAAGACACACATTTATTTTGCTAACATTTCAAATGAAACAATAAATATTTAATGTTGCAAGGAAAATTCTTTACTATAATATTTTTGGCATTACATGTCCATGAACATCTAACATGTTTTGCAGATAAATCATTAAAACCTATTTTCCTTTGTCTGCTATTACATAAGTCTTGGGACAAATCTCAGACAAAGGCATTTCATTCACAAGTGTCCTTAACTCCTTGTATTGGCTCTGGCTGAGATGGAGCCAGTATCCCCACAGTAGCCCTCCCAGTGCTCAGTGTCACACTGGTGGCCAGCAGGGTGCTTATAACACATCTTGGGAGGGGCGGAGCCGGAACAGCTGACCCGGATTGGCTGTTCCATACCATGTGACCTCAGCTCAGCCATAAAAGCCAAGGGCAGGGAGGAGGAGGGGGGATCATCTTTGGCAAGTCATGGGAATCAGGGGAGGTGCCTGAGGACTGGAGGAAAGCGAATGTCACTCCAGTNGAAGTGGCTGGACATCACTTATTGAGGGGAAGTAGAGAATAACATCTTTGTTTACCTTTTGTTTCTGTGCGTGGCCCTGGCCTTTGCTTTAATTAAACTGCTTTTATCTTGACCCATGAGTTTTTCATCTTATTATCTGTCTTTATTTTGCTGAAGGGGGAGTGATAGAGGGGACTGATGGGCACCTGGCATCCAGCCAAGGTTAACCCACCACCCTCCTATAAGAAACAGCAGTGGTTTAAAACTTCTAATAGGGTGAAAATTAATAATAATTTATCAATGTAATAGTTATAGAGGAAACTTTATATTGTAGTTTTGTATTGATTCTTCCATTACATTTCCTCCTTGTTTTCTTTGGGAAATACAAAATGAAATGGGCGTACATGCTATTATTGAAGACCAGAAAATTTTCCTTTTCTGTTTTTGCAGGGTTATACTCTTGGTTTTTGCCTTTTTTATCGTAGTAGCCTGTATGAAGCAGAACACATCCCTGTTTCTCTCCGTTTCTTTCAGATGCACTGTTAAGGTGAAGTGCCTCATTGCTATGAATTTCCAACAGCATAGCGGTTTTATTCTCTGCTGCTTTATTTATGGCTATCTAAAACTTCTTTTTGTCTCTGTGCACCTTGAGGGTTGTGTTCCATCTGGACTTGCATATTGAAGGCATTTTTACTTACTCATTGAAACAAGAGTCTTCCAAGTGCTCAAGTTAGGACAAGACAAAATTGGGAGCTCAAGTTATAAACCACTAGCTCACAAAGACAGTAAATATCTAAACTGGGAGCCCTTTTCCACTAGATGCCTGGATAGACAACTCTGAAAATTAAGCTCTGTTCTCACAACCTGTTGAAAACTTCTATATCTCCTAAAACAGTCTTGAGGTTGCATTGTTTTTTGCATGCTTACATGTGATTGTTACAGGCTCGTATGTGTGTCCAATTAGCATATACATGCCAGAGATCAGGCCCTGCAGCTGTTAAAGCATTACTATAAAAGCAAGCTGGTTTATCTTCTAGTCCAGAAAAGACAACCTAATATTCAAAGCAAATATTTCGAAGTATTTTCAGGTATATAGTAATTAACCTTAGACTGAAGTAGAGAATAAGCTTTAGTGGAATTGTTTAAAATAAAATAAAAAAATTGGGTTTTTTCATTATCGCTGTAAGGATAGTGTAGGGAAGCAACTAGGAAAGCTAAGGCCTCCTTAGAATTAAACCTTGCTAAAGGGGTCAAGGATAATAGAAAGGGCTTCTTCAAATACATTGCAGATAAGGCTAACACCAGAGGCAATGTAGGCCCACTGA
>VZTO01000506.1:12933-32866 GCA_013400615.1 Syrrhaptes paradoxus | reverse complement strand
TAATGTTCTTCCCAGTCAAAGAAGTGAACTTCACTTTCTGCTGCTGCAATATCTGGATGGAGACTCAACATCTCTAACAAAGCTCTTGTTCCACCTTTTCTCACGCCGATAATGATTGTCTGTGGCAGCTGCCGGCATGATCCATTAGAATGAATGTTTTCCTTGAAGTCATTTTTTTGAGATGTTTTCTTTAAAAGCTCTCTTTGAACAGACTGAGAAGTTTCAGCCTTCGAATTTATAGCTGGTCTGGAAGGCACTATGTGAGGATGAACAATAAGCAACACAGCTCCCAGCAGAAAAGCTGCCATGACAGAAGTTCTCAGTCTGGTTTCACTCAAGTAGGCAATGGGGCATAAACTGATTTCCACCGAGAACAACCTTTAAAAGTTGTTTTTGTTTTGCTGAGTGAACACGTATTTCTCAAACAGAAACTTTACTGAAAAAGGGAAGAGAAACAGAAGCACATTATTTTATACTCATATCACTAGTAAAGACACACCGCAAGTATCTTGATTTTCACAACTGAACAAACTTCTCTAGCTTTCCCAGCTCTAGGCTCATAGATCATTTGGTATAATTACATTCTTTAAAGACAGGCAGATACAATAATGCCATGAGAAAATTATTTCCAGTCATCAGGAGACACGATGATTCTGAATCTTTCTCTTGCACCCAAGATTCATCTGGAGTATTATTTTTTTTTAATCTAATTTCAGTGGATTTGAGCTATTATCACAAGAGAATTCAGTGCTCTTTTTAAATCTGAAAGAATAGGTCTAAGAGACAAAACAAAAAGGAAAAGGTGTGGGCTGGACCCAAATAGGATTCCTAAAAGCTGAGGGCCTTGTAGGAAGTCAGGGAATTATAGCTTCCTAAAGAACCATGTGACAGCAACCTAGAAGTACAGCCTCCTGCGAAAAAGGCTCGCGCAATATAGACAGAGCTGCCCAAGCATAGGAAGGTAATGATCTCCTAGGAAGAAGTTAGGAAGAGTATTGGGTGAGAAGGAGACCGAGGAAAAGTTGAATTCATGTCATTTTTAAGTGAAGTTCATTTCTTCTTTGTGTTTAGAGTCTCTAAGGACAGAGTCAGGTGGTGTGCACTCTGGCCCTGCAAAGAGGTAAGACAATGAAACCATAGTCTATAGTATGACTGCATCAACAAAATGCTAAGAGAGCTGTGGTTCCAGTCACAACACTCTGGAAAGAAAATACACAATGGGTACTTCTGAAGGCTATTTCCAGAGTTAGCTAGCAAGCTGCTGTGATGTAAACAACTAACTTTACACTTCATCAAAAGACAACTAGATATTACCACTGAACTCCATTTAAAGGTCAATGTGTTTTTAATGCAATGTTTAAAGTGAAATCTTAATGGCCTCACACATAGCGTAGCTCTTAGATTGTCATGTTACAAGCAGGGTGTGTATACAAGCTCCACAAATTAAGATGCCTTCAAAAGACTTTATAACCTCAGTGGAAGGCTGATATAAGTATGATTTGGCATTGCCCAACTCCATTTAGAAGTGAAAGCCACGACAGCAGAGCACATGACTGCTTTGCCTTAGTAGGCTACCATAATTATGAATTTAGGCTCAGAACACCACATACTGTAACAACTAATAAGGGCTGAAATATGAAATTACATATGAACAACCTGAGGAAATGCAGGGTTAGGTTTTGGAAATTCTCCAGAGAATCTGAAAAGGAACTAATGACTTTTCCACAGTGAGCTAAGTCCCAATGTGACAAGGACTAATGATGTGTTTCTAAGTGATCTAGAAAACCCTGTTTGAGAACTTTGCATTTACAGAGATCACGACTCTATGCTGGATGGAGCAGGTCTGCTTCCTGATGTTTGCTAGTGATTATTACTTTTATGCTTTCCCTTTTTCTAATCACTTTTAAATGGCTACAAGGCAACAATATTGTTAGGGAGCAAAAATCAAGGCTGGGAGGAGAGGGAAGCAAAGTGTCACGATAGCTGTGAAGTCAAAAGAGCATGTGCTACCCTGTATGCCTTCAGTCTTTGAGCTCATGGGCATGCCCTGTCTTGGGCAGAAGGTCGTGCCCTAGGCTGTTCTTTGATGTCTGATGTGAGGCAAATCTGTAAAGGAATTTGTTGTTCTTCCATTTTTGGTCACTTAAGTTTTATTTGGCTGAAAGCATTACATTTTGTATGTCATCATCAATCTACTCTCTTTCCCTGTCCTCTCTATTCCTGTTAATCTTTCTCAGCTTAATCTACTTCTGTTTTAACAAGAAATATTCTTAATTATTAGCCCCACACTGAGGATGTTGGTGGGGGGGACAGTGTGTGACAGATGATTCAATATGGTAAATTCATGGTGGATGTCCCCACTGAGCCACCATATCAGCAGTAATGTGAGCAAATGGCACAGCACCAGCCAGATTGGATCAGTGACTGATGGCAGCTCAGTACATAAGAGCTATAAAACCAACTCTTGCTGAATTTTAAGGTCACAGATTAGAGGAATAGCCACTTACTCCAGAGTATATTTTAAGAGTCACTAGCTCCATAAATAGTAAGTCTGAGTTGTTGTCTTAACACCTTACTGGAAAAGTGTAATAGGATTTCAGTGAGGAACAGGTTGAACTGTTGTTGAATAGAGTTACATTACAGCCTAATGGTAGGAAACCTTATTTCTTAGTAGTCAGATTGAAATACGCTAACAGTCAAGTTCTGCAATAGGCTGTCTGATTAACTTTTAGCTGCTGGTTTCAGATATTAGTGACAACACACTGCTGGGATATTTTTTAAATGAACTTTATATAGCAATTCATTGGGACTGTTCATTATTAATTCATAGTTTGAACACTACTCAGTTGCCAACTTTTTTTAATCAAGCCTTCCCTTGGCTCAGTATAGCATGGGAATGTTTGAGGGTCAGAAAAGACACAGCAAGGTGTTTCTTAACTGTAGATCTACTCTTGTTTAGGCTGGCATTGCTCTTTGAAATCAGACATGTGGGATATTACAGGTGTGGTACCACAGGCCTCACCTCAGGTAGCTTTCTGAGCCCCGGTGGAGCTCTGCCTCAGTGTCTTCCCATTCTTAACTCAAATACTTCTTGGGGGATAGCTTTCTCTAAATAAACAAAAGCAACCACTTTCTGTTGCAACATGAGACCTCAGAATAAAATCTTCTGATTAAGATATATGGAATTTCATTGTTCCTCTTCAACTACTTATTCATGTGCATATTGGGCGTGCATCAGGCCTTCCTACACTGCAGAACATCGCTACAGTATCTGTCACATTCACTGTCTTTATGCACACCAAATAAGCCGTATCAGTAATTATGCCTTTCAAAGTACCTATATGTTATCACTGTTTTGCTTGCAAGCAATAAAGCTTTGTCGGCCTTTTCTTTCCATTCTCTTTTGTTTCTCTCAAACCGTCCAGGTTTGACATCTGGATCAATTATTTTGTTGTGTTAGACTAATGAAACACAATGGACATGAGTGTGCCTCTAAATTCATCACAAAACATACGTTGTGTGGGCAAAGCAATGTCTAGGAATAAAATGGCATATAAATTGGTTGTCATTCAGCTTTCTTATGTCCTCTTTAATGCTTTATGCAGATCTGCAGTTTGGTGGCTAGAACTACAGCAGTTTATATAAAATGATGCAAATGTGTATTCCATAGCTTTATAATTTGTGGGTCCAAAAAACTGTTTCAACAATAATAAGCATTCATGAAGAGTTTATAGCAGCCACTCTGCCAAACTACTTTTCTGCTTTAAGAATGCTCTTCACTGCCTCCACAAGTCACACAGAGCATACATGACTTCACTCAATGACTTTGTATTCCAGATTAGTACAAAAATTTAACTGACAGTCATTACTATTGTATTTGCTACAAGTAAACCAGCAAGCTGGTGAAAGAAACACAGTTTATGTTAAATGGTGCTTTGAAGATTATACCTAGCCTTTTCAAAAAGTCTGACTGCTTTTCTTATTCTTTTTTTCAGCTTTCTCCAATTAATTAGCAAAAATGTACCATACTGTTTATTCAACAATGTGGACATTGCCAATCAAACCAGCTTGCATGATTAAAACCTCTTCAAAAGTAATAGTTACTTGAAAATAAATGGAAGTTTTTCTCAGTAAATGCAGTATGAAGGCCACAGATGCCATATTTCATCAACTTTTAAGCTTATTACCGCGCTCTTTGAAATATGTGTCACTATTTTATGACTTCTGACTATCTCTTACCGCATTACCAAGGTTTTTTTAATGCCTAGGTATGTTTATCCTCACTCAATGGCATGGCTTAAACTACATAGATTATATATGATTTTCAGTTTAATTAGCGTTAACAAAATAAGGTAGTTTTTGCCTGGACTGATAACATCATTTTTGCTGGGGATGAAGGTGGATTTAGCTCTGAACTTTTATAAGAACCTTCGAGTTAGCTGCCAAAGTGGGTAGAAGGGAACATAAGGAGCATGTATAGGGCAGTCAGTAAGCATGAGGTAGAGTCTGCTGGCAAACCTGACATGGGGATACTTCACAAAAAAGCCCACAGCAACACGCTGAGAGGTTTAGCGGAGCTCACAGGGCACGGTTACTACCAGGACAGTGACCAGGAGAGGGATGACTACATCCTTTCCATGAACATGCAGGTGACTTCACCTTCATTAAAGACAAGCTGTGTTTTTACAGTTCTCTAGGGATGGAGAACAAACAGGTTAAGTTTTGGATGTCCTTGCTTTCTCTCCTCGCAGAACTGAAGCCCTTCACTGGGGAGATCTTTGCCCAGGCATCTAAAAAAAGCACACTCAGGCCTGAATGAGAACCATAGATCAGTTGTTAAAGTCTGTCTCTAGAGGGAGATGAGAGCTGAAAATCTGAGGGATGCATTTTTGTTCTTATAAAGTATGTTTAGTTTTGCAGGTGTGACAGAACCTCAGGATAGTTTGTGGACTGTATTTTCCTTTGCGCATGTTTGGGCACTCAGTGTTGCAAAATGTAAGACTAAAGTTGCTGTTAAAACTAGCTGTGCAGTACAACCCACACACCTGCTATGCTGGCTTCTTATATTGGAGAAAAATCTTTAACTGAGCTAACCAACTCTAGAAACAACTTTCTAAACTGATGGAAAGTTGGTGATACGAACATTGGTATTCAGTGGTGTGTTTAGAAAACCTGAACTAGATCAATTGTAGTGTACCTGAAATTCCTCAATAACTCATTGATATGAACAGTATATATTCCTACGCTCTAAGAACAGACAGCGTCTGACATAGGATACATTCCTTACTTGTTTAGATGAGCTCTTTCAAGTGCCACTTTGTACCCAGTTTGCATAAAACTCTCTATTACAGGTATTACTTAAAGCTCAGTCAAGAGCAGGAAAGGAAATGGAGCAATTTTTTTTTAATTTTATTTAATCTAGCTTATGAAGCTTTTTTTCACCCCTTGGAAATCTACTCTGCATTTTGCTATTTTTAACTATTAAACTGTGTCATAATGCCCTCTTCACGAAGAAATGCTTTCCACACTCTCATCCCATGCTATTTTTTATCACATTTTAACAAAAGTTTTAAACAATATGTGCCAATGAAATGCTCAAATTCTAGTTTCCAGTAGTTAATTACAAGTAATTGTCTGCATTAGTGAGTGCTACAGAGACAAGAGTATTAAATTAAACAGAACTATATACTACTAAAGCCATAGATCCCTAGGGACATAAAATATTGATCACCTTATGATATACAAAAAGCCATCTGTCCATTAAGAGGGGAGGTGAAATGATAAGTGTAGGAACCTGTCTTATAGCACCGAAATGATTTGTCTAGGTACATTTCACAAACTATATTAAAAAATGCTGCACAACCAGTAAAGATTAAACCATGGCTTTAACTTTTATAGTCAGTATATTAAGAAATCTAATAACAATTTCAGTGCTTTTAAGAGGATATATTGTCTATCAGCTCTAAGAGCTCAGAAATATACTTTAAGAAGTCTCTAAATTTTGGTTAGGGGAGCTTAACAAGCTGAGAAGGGCTGACTTGGTAGGAAGTATTTTTGGCTGAAATCTGCTATATTCCTGCACCTGCTGTGATAAATGCAGTTTATACAAATTAGCTAGGTCGCTAGTTCTTGACTTCTAAAGAAGGAGTTCAGCTCCAGTGTGAGCAATAAAGCAGCAAATTTGTAATAGACTGTAGTTATATATAACATGCACTCTTTTTCTTAAGGTCAGAAGTGCCCATTGCAATCTTTCATGCCAAGAGATCGTAACAATTTTTAGAAGAGAGAATACCCTAGATTTCAGAGAACCTCAAGCAGGTAAAAAACAAAATGGGACATTACAGCAGAATAAAAATAAACTTGAAAAGCTCAGGATACACAGATATTTTTGTACTGAGTGCTAATATGGAATCCCCCTACCACCTTTTAGCAATTTTTTAATACCTGCCAGGACTCAACTTTTTTCATAAAGAGAAAGGGTACATTGTACCACTGCCTTCTCTATCCCCCTGTAAACCCAAATGTTTAATTTAAAATCCAGAAATTCCTCCCCACCCCACTTCCCAAGCAAAATGGGTCACATTCTAATTAGGAAGCAGAAATCTGTTTCACAGTTTAATAGAGTTGCTTCCAAATTCATCAAAGCTGTCCCCAAGAAAACCACCTGCGTGAAAGGATGGCTCTGTCCTGTCTTACTCCGTTTCTGTACAAAGGCTCACCTTAACTGGATGTATTGAAAAAGGGAACAGAGCAGAATAAGCAATCCCATTCTCATTTCCTCTGCCAACCAATTTCTTACCACCCTCTGTAGCTGTGGGCTGTGTTTCAAAGACCAGTTAAGATATTTAAAACAACAATAAAACCAAAAACCCCCAAACCTCCAAATACTCTTTTAGTTCATATCCAAGCTGGTTTCTGCGATTTCCAGCCTCCTGCCTTCAGAATAATACTGGAGCAGAGCGCGCACCAGTGAGGTTGTCACTGTATTAGACGACACTAAACCAATCAGTTTACTAAGCAAAGCACTACATGCTGACCTGGGGGGAACTCTCATGCTCTGGAGTGGGAAGTGAGATAACCCAGCAGGATCTTCCATTTTG
This sequence comes from Syrrhaptes paradoxus, assembly GCA_013400615.1. Taxonomy (NCBI): domain Eukaryota; kingdom Metazoa; phylum Chordata; class Aves; order Pterocliformes; family Pteroclidae; genus Syrrhaptes; species Syrrhaptes paradoxus. Next base: position 25,766 of record VZTO01000506.1, on the reverse strand, counting down.
GACTGCCCAGGCATATTTTCAGTTTTTTCTAATTATCAAAACTTTTCATGGAAATCCATCACTTTTGACATATTTTTGGGCTCTGATAGCTTCTTGGCTCTGGGTGGCATTTCTGGAGGAGGGAAGGGAGAAATCCCACACTAGTCAACAGACGAATAAGAACATTTCTGGTTTCCTGTAATGAAGAGCAGAGGAGTTATGTGTATCTACACATGCATGTTTTCTTGCATATTGGAAAGCTGTTTTCTACCCACTCTGTTTTTCTGTAATGTGTGTGGAAGCATATGGCTGATTCAGAATAAGCAAGCCAGTATCCTGACAAGGAGGGGACAGACCAGAACCTGGCAATTCTGGGGTCAGAATTTGCTCTGTCCAAATTTGTGCCTCTCCACTGCAGCAGCTGGCTTTTCTTCAGATGTATAATCTTGCTGCTGACCTACTGAAGGCATTCATTTGACTATGTAATATCAAAATCCCCTGCATTTTCGAAAACAGGAAAAAAAAAAAAAAGGGTGAGTACTGAAAGGGTGGATGTGCAAGAGATAGCTAAAGCTGATGTCAGTAACTGTGTTCTTACTGATAGGTGCTCATTTCCGAGCAACATGGGAAATGCACTTGCCAATCACCAGACAATATACGGGCGTACACTGAATTGAACCTGTTCTGCTAAATGTCCCACTTGCCGTGCATGCTGCAGAGGCTCTCAGTGGGAGTGGGCAATGAACGGATCTCTCATGCCAGAAGGATGACCCTGCAGACACCCCATCCCCATGCCATTCAAGCCTGGTATTCATAGGACTTCCCAGGTATTTTTATTTCCTCCTCAATATCCAAAGAGGAACAGTCTTGGAACATGGAAACCCCTCAACCTACTATGCTAACATAGAAAGGAAGGAGAGTCATACACTTTAATTCCCAGTCAACTGATGTGATTGAATTGCCTGTACTTAGCTGGGTGCCCTTTCCTGATCTTTTGAATGGCTAGAAGACCAGACCAAACCAAAACTCTTCCATCTGGGGACTGCCACCCCTCCCTCCCAGGATCCTTTTACCCCCAAAAGATTTTAACCTCTTACTTGAGCTTCCTATACCCTTATCCCTGAAAAGCACACTGAGAACTGCAGTAACCAAGCCTTCCCTGTACTACTCCACGGAAACAGTCATTCAAAACACAAGTGAGCTCGAGTTAGGGCTTTGTGTTCTCCTGTCAGCCCCCAAGGACCCCTTTGCCCTCCAGCTCTACACAGCTTGTCAGGTTCCAGTTCAGAGCACTGCATCCAGTCAGCTCCAGCACTCGGCATGAGAATGAACCAAAGATGCTCAGAGGAGCTTTTGCAAGTTCTTCTGCTGTCAGGTAGGAGCCCTACACTCTGCCACCCTGCCTCCACCCCCCTGCCATTCTGCCGTTATATGTCCTTGACGTTTAGCCACAAGTGAGACAAGGAGATAAAGAAATAAAGCACCCAGGGGTCAAACCTGCACAGACGATACAGGTGTTGTATCACTGTTTTGGTTTTGGGTTTTTTCTTTTTGCTGTTTGGGTTTTTTTCCTGTCCTTTCTTTTCTTTTGCCCCCCGACAGCGCTGCCCCCCAGAGCCTGACTGGGTGAGTGAGAAGGGTGCGGGGTGCCCGGGACGCCGGGCTGTGCGCAGTCGGCCAGACGCGCTCCCAGCCCCGGTGCGGCGCTCGCCTCCCGCAGCCGCGGGGCTCCCACCTGCCGGGAGCAGGTGCCAGGAGGCGGGACGGGCGGCAGCACAGGCTGCCACCGCTGAGCACCCCCGGGGGCAGCCAGAACCCTCTCCGCCATCATCTCGTACCCGTCTCCACCCCGAAAGCCCCGCAGACAGCACCCGCCGCCCCCCGAGTCACCCCTACCGCGCCCGCGCACCACTCACCGCCGGGGCACGGAGCCGTGGGGCAGCGCCCGCCCCGCTGTTCCATGGGCGCCCACGGGTGCCGACAGCGGCGGCGGAACCGGTGGAAGCACGCCCGGCGGCGGGGAGCGGGGAAGCGAGTGAGCGAACACCCGCTGCCGCCCGCCTCTCCCTCCTGAAAGCGGCGCAGCCCACACCGGCCGCCAGCTTGTTTGTTCGGCCCCGCCCCGCGAGTCACGGCGAGGCCCCGCCCGTCACGGCGAGGCCCCGCCCACTCCCCGCCCCTCCCCTCCCGTCCCCCGCGGCTGCCGGATGCCTGCGGGCTGCTGAGTGAGGGCAGCGCCGGGGCGGGGCCTGGGAGCGAGGAGCGGGGAGAAGCACCTCTGGGGGTGTGTGTGCAGTCACGTGTGTGAGTAATAATTTGCACAAATAACATTACAGGCCTGGGGAAATAAATCGCTATCTACAGAAAACAGCCCCCCTCCCCCGCTGATTGCCTCGTTCACGCAGGTACAGCAGTAACAGCCGTGCGAGGTCGCACGGGAAGGAGGCTGATAGCTTTTGGAGTTGCGTTTACTTCTTCTTGTTTACGTTTGCTGGACTTTACGAGGTAGCTTTGATTTTCCTTTTTTCCCCCCCTGAAATGCTTTTTTTTTCTGCCAGAAGAATCTAAAGCAGGATGGATGTCTAGAATGACACAACGCTCCTTCCTAAGAGCAGTGGGGGAAAGGCTTTCTGGGGATTTATTTTAAGGCATAGGGTTAATTTATTGAAATAGATCAGTATTTGCCAAGAACTGATCTGTGAGGATTTTTTCAATATAAAATGCATTGAAAACAGCATCAACATACTGCATCTTCGTCTGTTATTTCAACAGCCAAACTCTTGTTACTGGGCTTAAAAAGCAGGCCCAAACAACTCAAAAAAAAAAAAGAGGCTGGTGTGGGAACTAACTTCTGGGTTGATTTGTACAAGTTTAGTTCTGCTTCTGTCTGAGGGGTTTCATGCAGTCTGAGGGATCTGGAAGAGGTGGACTAGTCCTAACGAAGGTGGATTAGCAGGGTGATTCTGTGATTCTGTGATTCTGTGGTTTGTACACAGGTTTTAGTGCTATTTGCCTAAAGACGTAACTCTCTTAGTCATAGATGAGCACTCCCCTGACTGGGTCTTGGGTGGCAGCCAGGAACCTCTCTGCAGCTCAGGGTCAGTTTAAGACTTCCTGAATTTTTTCTCATGTTTTCTGTTCCAAACTTTTACTTCTTTTCTGTAGTTTTATGTCTGTAGCTTTGCTTGGAAAGAATAGTTCATCAGCTTTCTCTGAGAACTGTTGTTCTTCACTGGTATGTGATTATATTGATTTAGGGTTTGATGTTTAAATTTCCATCCATGTCGGTGGAGCTGTTTGCACAAGCACTGAAGGACTGAATTATCACTGTACATGTACACCAGCCAGGTTTTCTGCATCCTTCTACTAGAAACCGTTGCTGAGGCTGACATGTGGGACTGGGAGGTTGGCATGATCTGGACCCAAGCATCTGTGAGCACTCTCCTTAAATAAGCAGTGGATGAGAGAGGATTAAATCATCTCTCCAACCTTTGACAGGATGCTGGTTATTATTGCTGCTGAAAGTGCATGATACTATGACCATTGGCTGTGACTTACTGTTTGTTCAATCCTCAAGTGCTCGTGTGTGAGAATGTCAGGTCACACTTGCTTCCTGCAGCAGAAACCAGCTTAGTGCACTGAAATTCTACGCAAAAATTCTTATTGTGTATGTTTTCTTAAATCCTTTTCCTTCAGCCTTGGCTTGCAGTGATATTATAACAGGAGCCACAGCAATCAATTGTGTAACTCTGTTTTCTAATCATGATTTCTATTGAGGGATGCAGAACAAAGATGCTGTGTTTATTTAAGTATCACCAGCAATTTCACAGGGATTACAGGAAGTAGGTGTGTATGGGGAGTTATTCTGTTTACAGCTGTTTGTCTGCCTGCAGCCTTGAATAGGCATACTTTTCTATGGCTAAATTAATTAGTAAAATAAATATGTAATAGAAAATTGAAGGAATAGAAAGCACTCAATTATGTTTTAAAAGCAGTACCTCTAAATAGAGTCTTGTCAAAGATTTTCAAGAAATAAATGCAACTACTTAAGGAAAAATAGGATAGTATAACTATTCATGTTTTATATTTTGTTTTGGCATATTTAGTATTTAAGATGTTTCCTGTATTTAAGTTTTCTAAATAATTTCAGTGTAATTTCTTTAGCACCAATAGAAATGTGCCAATACTTTACTATTTTTTTTAAGATAAAAAGAGAATATTTCACAAATGTCTTTACTAAAAAAAATAATGATACTCTCCTTTTACTTGTATTTTATACTTTCCTCTGTGTTTTATTATAAACCTGAGAGCTAACAGAGAAATACTTTCATTCGGGGATAGCCTTGGTGTTTAACTCTGCTATTTATGGCATGACAGTGAGTTTGGGGTTTCTTGCAAACAGCTTAAAACAGAAAAGCTTAAATGTTGTTCATCTGCTACAGACCCACACAATTCAGTCATAAGGGATCATTGTTTCTTCCATCTGATCTCTGGATCAGATACCGTAATATCCATTTCATGTTTAATAACCAGTATTGATATAAAAGAATAAAAAAATGAAAATTTCACCATTTCATTAGGTAGTTTGTTCCAATCATGAACCATCTTTGGTGTAAAAATAATAACAGAAAGTATCTGTGCACCTTTTAATCTGACGATCTCTAACTGTAGCTCCAAGCCATTGCTTTATATTATCACCTTCCCAGGTAGATTAAAGATATGTTTTGCCCAAAAACATACTTTCTTATTCTAATTAAGTCACTTCTCAGTATTCTTTTTTTTTTTTTTTGGATAAGCTAAACAAAGTGATTTCTTGCAGTGTCTCACTGAGGCTCAAGGAAGCTCTCTCTACGCTCAAGGAAGTTTAGATTTAATTATTTTTCTTCACTTTTCACTAATTTTCATCCGTTAGTGCAATACTGATGCTTAACATTTACAATGGAAACATTTTCACAACATTTGGTAATTAATCCCAATTGCCAGTAAGGTTTTAAGATCTATTGGTTACTCAGTTCTTGAGCTATTTCAAGCACATTTCATTGACTTTTCATTGACTTTCATCCTTACTTTTTAAATTCAGATGTTCTGGGCAACTAAATCTGATGCCTTATGAAAGTCTAGGTCTGTTCTGCCTGCATACTTCTCTTTATCAAGAAAAGAGCAGATTTCTTTGACATGGCAGTGATAGTGTCTGTTCAACTGTGGGAAAACTGGTAAGTGAAAATGACACAAAGTGCATATGTGCGATATTTTTTATTCGGTTAATTGAGTAATGACTAATTTAGAATAAAAAAAAGAGACTTCTTAAAGCCAAAAGAATGAGAAAGGAACAAAAAAATCAATGCAATGTTGCCAATATTCATTTACACTTCCCTCACTAGTCTGAAAAGGAGGATGTGAAAAATAGGATGTCTGATTTTACCAAAATTCCAGCATATCCTGGATGACTGGCATGTGTCATACAGTGTAAAAGAGTGGTGGTCTGCCCATACAGTAAATGAAATGGAAGCCAGCTTGGAGGAAGCAATTCTGCTGGAGCAGATGCCAACTCACTCAGAGACAGAGTTGGTTAATTTTGGGACAGGGCTGGGGACAGGGCTAGCATTGGGGACAGGAAGGCAGCAGACTGCCCTGAGCAGAGGTGGGGAGGGAGGAGGTGGTGACTCACTGGAGGCGATGCGGCTCCCAGGAGGGATCACAGCACTGGAGGTGGGCTTTGCTGCTAGCTGGGCTCTGGAGCCAGCTGAAGCTGTTTTCAGCATGGCTGGAGAGCCTTGGTTTCGTGCTGCCATAAGCATCAAGGAGGGAACTCCTTCTCAGTGGGATTTGGAAACATTCTTTCAAACCCTGTGCCACTGCTCCACAGTTTCTCACAGTAGCTGTTTTGGAAATGCAGGGGTGGAAGATAGCTGAAGGAGCAAAGACATGAAAATTACTTAATTGAGGAAATACTTAGAGCTTTCTCTGTATGGTCTGTGTTGGAGCTGGCTGTTACACAACGAAGTTTACATTTGCCAGGTTGAAGTAATGCAGTTATGACTTGGGCAATTCAGGACAATTCACACTCACAGATTTCTGTATTTGTCACTAGGAATACTCAAGGGAAAGCAGGGAGAAAATAATGTTGTAATCCAGTCAGCTAAGGGAATTCAGGGGTTGAATTATAAAATACATTTAAATAGTTATATGTTATAATGTTATTTTAAATTCAGGAAATAATAGGCATGTCACGTCAGGTTTAAAATGTAAAGAAGACAGCTCTAATTTGGGACTAGAATGTTAGGACATGAGAAGTGCACCATTTTAATGTGAAAAGGAAAGGAAGTGGAAAGGGAAGTGTGGAAGGATGTACATGTCTGGGAGTGTGAGGCTATAAGCTGGGCTGTGATCAGATGGAATACGTTAAAAGTTTTCCTCTTTCCTACACATTGTGTTTTTCCTTCATCCCCAAAGGCAAGCACTTCTGAGGTGTTCATGTTGGACATGACAGCGTGGTCAACAGGCAGTGTGGCTCTGGATAGAAATAACAGCTCAATTATAAATCCAGGGATCCATCCTTCCACTTTGCAAGCAGTTTGCTCCCACACTTGTGGAGTAAAGCGGTGCTGCTTGTTGGGCCTGATATTCTTGTTGATAGTGCTGTGGCTTAACAGAAATGGTCCAAAATGAATCTTGGGTAGGGAAACCTTGTAGCGTACAAAATATATGTGAGCTGTCAGATTTTAAAGAAGGACCTGTGATTTTGCAGTCCACAGGTAGAGTTAGATTAGTGTTGGCAGAAAAGACTGTGTGTCTTCAGTCTGGGTAAGGTTCTCCACTGGAAGAGAAGGCTTTCTGGACTGTCAAGAGAAGAGCTGTCCCTGAGGTGGAAGACAGCAGCTTGGTTGTCCATGGTAGAAGGTACAGATGAAATAGGGAAACAAGCTGTGGGAACGGGACAGCAATTCCGAATGGGTAACAGATTTGAACAATTATGCAAAAGGCTAAACTGTAAACTTTTTGAAAGTTGAGGTTGTTTCTGTCAAGTGTCCGGTCCTGCTGATAACAAGCTCTACTATCAAAGGTTCTCAGAAGCAGTGATGGTGCACTTAGTAATGCCAATATTGAGGAGATGTAATATTATGGCCCAGGCTGGGAGCCACCTTTACCATATATTTTCTCTATGGTCTGGCATTTTTAAATTAAATTCACAGGTTAGATTAAGCAATGAAACACAGGCAAACCAAGCAAAATGGAAAGATGGAAAGGAACTGTGTGAGAGGAACCAGGCTGGTGTAGGAACAATACGGAAGGAGATGGAATGAAGGAGTTGAAAATCTAGCAAGTATAAAAATATTCTCAGGGAAGATGTATCTACAGAGAATAAGTGAGAACGTGCTGCATAGGTGAGCCTATGAAAGCTGGGTGGAAGGGAGATATGCGAAAGGGAACCTTACAGTGAAAAGGGAGGATCAATGATAATTAAATGATAATACTGAACTTTTCTAGAGAAATAAAGGATTAATCTAAAGAGTCTTCACAGACCCACCTCATAGGACAGTTTTGATTTTTCTTTGAAATTGTCTCTGTGAAGCATGAAATAATGCCGTGGACTTCTGATACATTTTCTTTAGGCAAACATTCTCAGGTTGGCACTTTAAGCTCCAGGAGCCAAGCATTGACGAGCACTGAGGTTTATACTGCTGTATGTAGGAAGCCTGTCAAAGTCCTGTAGTTCAGTATAAACATTTAAAACTTTTCCTTTCCCTATCTGAAGTGCTGTTTGTAATAAGAAACAGAAATTATTACTTAGTGAGGCAAGACTGGGGACAATGGCTTTTACCTGATCTGAAGAATGTTGGGTTTAACAAAGAAAAGGAAAAAGAAGATTAGTAGTAAATTGACAATGGATGAGATACAAGTTCCGGAAGATGTGTCAGACTCATTATAGCTTTGAAAGTAATTAAACCTTTTACTTTGGGAATGCAGAGTACCCCTTTCAGGTAAGGTATTGCTATGTAAAGAGAAGGAGATAGGTACAAAACAATAATTGGTGAAGTGTAATCTTCCTGCTCATCTGTGTGGGTGCCAAGAGCTCTGGGCAAGAGGCAAAAGTAAGTCCAGAGTAGTTTCGGCTGCACAGGTTTTCTCACCATTCTCTTCAGGGTGACATCCTAAGGTTAGCAGAGCCTTGCAAAGACAGCAGAGCTTACAGGTGCTGAAAAGGCAGCTCTGCCTTTCCCCACCCCCATTTTTCTGCTGCCACCTCCTTCATTGGGCAGTTGAGTTTGCTAAAGCAGCAGAAAACCACCAATGCTACCAGCAAAGAAAATTGTTTCCTGTTGGTTTCCTGTGAGCTGCCTCACCAAGGCTTTTCCCCAGCACAGGAGTGTGTGGCCGAGTGCTGGTGAGGAAAGATTAGGGTCCCTATTTTCTGTGGTACCTAGCCACTTGAAACAGGAGAGAAAAAAGTTAAATGCTGTTATATCCCTTGGAAGTTGCTTGCAGTACGCAGACCCTTTCACTTGGGGTAGGTGACAGCAATCTATGCATTTGAGCCCTGCTGTGCATTTTCAAATACAGGAAAAAACCTGAAGAGGGTGAGACAGGGCAAATGACTGACTAGCGTCACCTTCCCATTCAAGCATTATTATGTTTCCAGAATTGTAATTTCAGACATTTCTCAATGTCAAAAACCCTCTTGTGTTATTTAGTTTATTATACATTCAGCCTGAGAGCTAGAAGATTTGTTCTACATACAGCCATGTACAAATGTAAGGAAATAGCCAGAAGGTCTCCATAAGACAAGTTAATTCTTTGCTAAGTCTTCTGGCTACTCTAAATGAGGAATGCCTGGCCTCAAATTATTTTGAGAGAAAGTTACTCATGCTCTTCATAATGACAGTTTCCATCTCAGTTTTTGGAGCACATTGCTGTGATTGAGAGTTCTGTTCTGCATTTGTTCTGCCCCCCTTTGTTTTTCTGTACCTGCCATCTGATGGAATATATTATGCTAGACTTTTTTTTTGTGTGTGTATGTATCATTATTGCTTTCTTTAGAAGCAAATCCCTGTCATGCCAATGCTACATAGTCTGTGAGAATTTAATAGTAATAGTCAAGAACTAATCTGCTTACTCTAATTGAAGTGTACTCTACTGGCTTTGTTGCTTAGGTGAAGGAAAGACTTTCTGTTGGATTTATATGCTGCAACTCAAATACAAACCTGCATGATGTAATAAATACAGACATGTTTCATAGAATGGTTTGGATTAGAAGGGACCTTAAACAATATCGAGTTCCAAGCCCCCTGCCATGGGCAGGGACACCCTCCACTAGCCCAGGCTGCTCAAAGCCTCATCCAGCCTGGCCTTGAACACCTCCAGGGATGGGGCATCCACAACTTCCCTGGGCAACCTGTGCCAGTGCCTCACCACCCGCACAGTAAGAAATTTCTTCCTAATATCTGGTTTCTTCTACTACTGCAGTATATCGTTGAGTGCTAGACTTTACCCAGCCTTTATCCCCCATCCTCCATGGGCAGGGGAGACTCAAAATGTGTTCTGTTCACAGCACACGCCTAGACACAGCCTGAAAGTGTTGTGGTGAGAGGCACTTTCCTCCCAGCTGAATCATCTGGGATGCCTTCTTGGCTTTAAAGGATTAAAAGTAGGTAAGGCTGTGGCCCACTTTCCTTTCACACAATCAACAGGAGGTGAAACATACTGTGTGTTTTCAGAAGCAGTGGGGAGAGATGTGACATTTTCAAGCCATCCTTCACCTAGACAGTGTGATACTTTTGCCTGCTAAGGGCCAAGACTGGGATTCACTCTGGTCGTCTGTCCCCTGGGCTTACACTACAGGAAAAAATTATTTTTATTGTGGGGCCTTTGCTTATTTCAAATGGAATGTAACATCACAAAATGGACTGGAAGTCTAAAACAAACTGTGATTGTTCTTGACACTAAAAAAGGTTTAAGGTGTTTACGGTAGCTGCAATAGGGGTATGGTTACTTTAGATGAAAAGAACATGCCCCCTCACACAGATGCTTTGTTGTCTTTATTAGACACAGTGTTCAAGGTTGAATGCTTTCACCTCCCAGATGATATCCAGCATAACTGTATTCCTTTAAGGTCACTGTTGCTTTTAAAAGCCCCCCCCCTTTTTTTTTTCCTGTGATGGCCTCTGACTCTTCAAGCTCAACTCTGCCACTCTAAAAAAAAATCAACTGACCTTGCAGAGAAAAGGTACATTTAACAGAAAGAAAGCTTGATCCAGGTTTTCATTAAATACCACTCATGTAACATGGACTGGTCTTTTTACATGTAACTAACTGCTGCCAACATCATTAGGCTTTCCAGGCAGAAACTGACTGGGTGATGAAACCTGAGTTCCAGATACGGAGTGAAGTCCGAGGAAATTAGATGACCCGTATTACAGATAGAATACAAGTTGAGTGTAAAATATTTATTGCTCTAAATTATCATTGTAAGAGTTATAAAATGAAGCTGTATTTGTAGGCTTCACAATGATATATTTTTATGAGCTTAGAGCTGCTGTTTGTATAAATTTAATAGAGAAGCTGTTTGGACTTGTCTCAGATTTCTTTAGCTACAGGGGAAGAATATTTATTTCCTATTTCACTTGTTAGAAAGAATGAAAAGCAAATCTTTTATGTGTTTACTAGAAAATACAGCTTTAATGAAACTCATTACATTTCTGAGTCTGGCTGTTTGAGTTGTATAGAGATGGAACCATGTTGCCTAGACATTAAGGGACAGGACTGACACCAGTTCTCTATGGGCCTTTTAAGAAGGTGCAGATTTGATAGATTCAGCTGAAATACTTACACAAATCGTATAGTCAAGTCAGAGTATTTCAACTGAGAATGGGTTCTGCTGGAGATTGAAGCAAATAAATTTGTGAAATCCTGCCTAGAACTTCCTGGTTTCTGTGCTTGATTTTTTCCCAGTTATTCAGCATCCTCGGGGCTGGCTGCATTTGTGGGGTCCCTAGATCATCCTGGATCCCTGGTTGCAAAAGCGTCCATTAGCCAGGAATCCAGCCTCAGAACTGTTAAATGCTGAACTGTAGTTGGTAGCAACCCCATTCTGAAATATCAAAATAATAAGAAAAATGGAGTGACCTTTATCTGCCTACCCATGGAGCAGTATGTCATTCACAGGGCTATCCTGACAGAAAGGCAGCTATACTGGACTGAGTGAAAAAAGTTTTATCATATCCTCAGGACTAGAGTTGTGGTGAAGTTCCTCTGTGGAATGGGAGAAGAAGCCAAACCTGCTACTCTTTTGTGCTCACTCTTAGAGTAACACTTGATTATTCTGGCCTAGTTCAGGTCTTGATCTGATTCCCACTGGGACCAGTTTCAGGTGGTATAGCCCTTGGGATATGCACCGGCTGTAGAAGGAAGCCCTGTTCCTGGGATGCCTGTTGGAGATGTCCCTACATTCCTGGAGAAGCCATCTCACATGAGCCAGTTCAGTTTTTTCAATTACAGGAAAGAAGGCTGATCCCCATTTCATCCTTAAAGAGAAAATGTAACATGTTTGGATTTCCTTTTAATGCTAATTATAAAGTAGTGTATTGTTGATTAAAAAGAAAAAATGCACAAAAAATGGCATTTAGTAAAAGAATAACCTGCAGCTTTTCTTGAAATCTCTCTTCCTCCCCTCCTGTCCTTGCTTCTTTGACGGGGGATATGTCTCAATTTGATGATCACTACAGGAAAAGGGGGAAAATGCATTTTATTTCAAAGATTTTAGTGGTTTTTTTGAACAAAAGGTTTTTCAAAGGGAAAATGGATTATTTTGGAACTCCTATATTTTCTTCCTTCCAACTTCTCTCCTTCAATGAAAGAGGGGTATGATATATTGTATTTATTATAAGATTTCTCAAATAGCTGTGTGTATATGAATAGTAATGAGTTTGCTCCAAGACAGTGTTTCATAAAAAATGTCAGGTTTAAAATTCATCCCCCTTTCTAGGCTCTTCTGTCTCTGTGTAAACACCTGTAACTTCTCTTTCCACCCCCTGTTTCTCCATTACCGATAAGATAGCAGCATGTCAACTCACCTAGTTCAGGAAAGGAAGAAGTGATCAGTTGCACAGGCTCATCATGACCCTGCCTTAGCAGCTAGGAGCAATTAAAGATATCTATGGCTGACTAATATAATTTTTTCTATCTCTCAACACACTTACAGATCTACAGTTTGAAAAATTCTGTGTTAGAATAATTGTTTTATCTGGCTTTTTACTCCAGATTTGCAGTCCAAATAAATTTTGTTCTTGTGTTGCCATAGTACAGTATATATATACACATATACTATCTATATATAAATAATTGTACATATATATATTTATATTTTATGTAAATATCTGCAGAGTGGATAATATGACTAGAAAGTCATGGGGGGTATTGAATTAAAAAGATTAAATATCATTTGTTCAAAAAGCTGTCATAACAGAATTCTTCCTGTTTGAGAGCATCAGCTCACACAGTCTTTGTTCTAAATCAAATTAAGAGAAAAGTAAGCAAAAATGGAGTTAATTAAACTTATTTTTAAGCAGTCTCAGTATAAAAAGCTATTTTTAAAAGCCCCTGTTAATGAGGTGCAGTTTGATTAGAAAGTCACTTTAAACCCCAGCCCACATTCCCCAAGAAAGTGTTGCACAGACAAAGAGCTGCTTACAACAAGCTGCTTTATTGCCATCTCTGTCCCGTCCGGTTACATACAGGTGGTAACAGGAACCTCCATGTCGACAGCACGCAAGTCTGCGGCCCAGGTGTGCTGCTGGTAGAGCTGGCCTCTGCCTACTTCAGGCTCAGGAAGGCGCCTGAGGCTGCTTGCTGCACTG
>VZTO01000506.1:0-12335 GCA_013400615.1 Syrrhaptes paradoxus | reverse complement strand
TCTTTGTCCCGAGGTGGGCAGCCAGCGCAGCCAGGAAGAGGATGATTGGCACAGCCATGGCCTGGAGAAGGGGGGAGCAAAGGGGTCTGAGCAGGGCTGGGTAGGAGGGAGCACGGGGCAGCGGGAGTGGGGCAGGAGCCGCGTGGAGCTGGGGGCCAGTAGGTGAGGGGGTGAGGGAGGTGGGAGGGCGCAAGGGCAGGGTCTTGTCAGCATGGTGCAGATGGGAGCCCCGGGCTGTCCCAGGAAAGCGCCTGGGCACTGGTGCCGACAGGCTCGAAGGGGCCGCAGGCCCTGGCTGGAGACAGCACGGGGCCCGTCCTGCCCAGGCCGCCCTGATGGCCAGCCCCCGGCTGGGCTGTGCCCTGTGAAAGGGCAACGGACAGCCGAGCAGTGTCCCGAGGCCCCATCCCTGCCACACAACAGTGTCCCTTGCAGCCCTGGGCAGCTGACACGTCCCCAAAGCCTCTCTGGGCACCTGCCACCGCCAGGAGCCCCGAGCACCTCTGCCCCCAGCCCCGAGGGTGGTACCATGCCCTGCCCTGAGGGGCTCAGCTCTCTCTCTGTGTTAGAAACCCCCTGGCCATCTGCCCCGTCCCCCACCCAGCCCAGCCTTCCCCCTGCACCCTGCACTCACCGATCGCCCAAGTCAAAGTGCAGCGGGGCTGCCTGGTGATGTCCTTGGGGGCAGCTCCCATTGTGACCTGTCCCCTGCGATGTCACAGTCACCAGAGCAGCATCACCCAGCTGGCAAGCCCCAGCCTTCATCCCCACCACCAGCTCCCCAGGTCCTGGGCATCACACCGAGTACAATCCCACCTTGCAGGAGCCAGCTCCCAGGGGCTCTTCTGAGAAAGTGGGAAGATGCTCTCTCCAAAACTGTAATTGAAGTGGAAATGGGGACTTTAGGTGATGTCCCTGACTTACGTAGGGAGGTGTGAAGTCTTCTAGGCTAGGTGGTCTGACTCCAAGTTGTCTTGAAAAGAAGAGCTACGAGCCCTTAGGCAGAGAGAAAACTCCTCCTCCCTTTGCTCCTCTTGTCTTCCTTTTGCCGGGGCAGGATACGGCCCTGCAAACCCTGACGATCAAGCCAGCTGCAAATTGCGTCCCTGGTGCAAGCGGAAAAGATGCTGTGGCTCCTGTCTCTGGCTACCAGCTTTCCCACTGCAAGGGCAAGCAAGGGGGCTGGAGAGGCCACAGCGGGGGCCCGTGGCTCTTGGCTGCTATTGCAGTGGGGTAGCTGCTCCATGGCTGGAGCCACGGCTGACCCATGAAAGGAAGGGCACTTGCAGAGGCACTAGAAGCTCCCTGGCCTTCTGTCTCATGGGACTGTGTGTCTAGGGCTCTTCAGGACCAGGAGTTACCCCGCAGGTGGTTAGGTTGAGAGTCAGGAGAGACCAGGAGGCTCCCCTCTTCCCTGGGACTCTTCCCACCGTCTGTCCTTTCCCTGTCTAGAACTGTATCCAGTTCAGCCTTGGCTGAGAGGAGCTCTATTGATCACTTTTTCCTGTTTCCACTAGAGCTGCCCAGGGAGCAGCAAAGACCTTGCAGTGATCCTAGCTGGAGGAATTTGTACCTGTTACAGACCAGTTGATGTAGGGGTTTTGCCTGTACCAAGCCAGATCTCAGCTGCCTGTGAAATGCAGGCGGAGCAGCATTAGTTGGTGTAACACCAGAGGAAGCGTAGTAATCCTGCTCACACGAGCCATCTCCCAGCAGTCACAGGACCATGTCCAGGGACAGATGGGCTTCCAGTTGTGGATGAAAATCTAAGCATCAGAAATGCAGTAACCACCGTAGGTCTTAGTGGGTTGCTTTACAGGGTGATCCACCAAAAAGCAGCTGCTGGAGGAGAAGCAGCAAGACATAGTGATGGAATTACTAATTTCAACAGTGTCATGCGAGTACAGAGGGGGCTGAGTGGTCTGTCCAGAAGGCCAGAAAAAAAGATAGAAGAAAGTCTGTGCATAAATGTACACTGCTAATGTACATTTGACTGTGAAGTTAATCTTCTTTGTGGAGAAGAGGTAACAGAGTATGAGTACTATCATGAATAGTTCATGAATACTATAAAATTAACTGAATGAATTAGGGAAACAAGAATGTCACTGAGTAGACCCTGCAAAAATGTCCCCAGGAACACTAAGGGAGGCAGATGTTCCAGCATTTCTAGCTATGGTACCTGTGACAATTTTTTCAGTTCTCTTTGTCTCATGTGGCAAGCACAGAAGTGGCAGGAATTGGTACTGCTTAGCTTTGCTTTGGCTGTGTTGGTATGGCTGTGTTGTCATCCACACATACCTAAGAAGTCAAAGGAGCAAGATTATCTTTTAGACTGCTATGGCTGGAGAAAGAAAAGGAAGAGGAAAAGCAAAGAGCAAAGGGGGAAGAAAAAGAGAAATTAAAAGAGACAAGACAAGATGAGACAAGATGAGGAGAGGAGAAAAAGGGAATAAGAAAATTCAAAGGGAAGTGGATCCAATTGAAAGGTATCTCCGTCTCCTGACCAGAGAAAATCCTGTTTCCCTCTGTGAGGATGGATATACCTCCATTTCTGTACCTTCTCTTTTAAAAATTATTGCAATTAACAGAACACTAGTAATGTCCTATTTGCATATGTAAATTGTGCATGCATGTGCATGTGCACATATGAAAGTTACCTTCTGTCTTTATTCACATCTGCTTTTGAGTGCTGCAAGAAGCAAAGGTGAATGAGTTTACTGTGGCATATTTCCTGTGGTAAATTGTGCTTGAGCAGACTGTACACCATAACATGGCAGTTCTTTTAATTTCACCAAAATGCCCAAGAAAAATCTCGGCTTTCTGGCACACCAACCCAGAAAGCCAGTAAGAGCTCCACTAGCCGACAAGGGAAGGATTGTCCCTTCTTACAGCAGGGTCATGAGCAGAGTTTGCAGCAGTTTCTGTGAGCTGATACTGAGAATGTTTGTGTTTTCCTAAGACACCTTCCACCACTTTGCAGCAGAGTGGTTCTTTCCTTCCACCTGTGAACACATCTGAACTGTACCTTTAAAGCCCTTGTACTAAAAAAAAGTCTCTACTCAGAGCAGCACACAGTTCAGATCATAATATGATCAGTCAAACAAATTATTTTTAAAAGCTTTCCTGTATAATGTGACTTAGGGAAGTGCATTAGCTGAGTAAATATATTGTTGATTTGTTTTTCCATTAACAATGAGTGATTTCTCTGTAAGCGACCTACAGTGCTGCTTTCTGGGAATAAAGCAACATTGATAAAGTGAAGGGAAACTAAAGGAAATACTTTTGTCTTCTGAGAAAACTTGTGCACAAAACCATGGCACTCAAGTTTCTCTGGTTTTATATCCTTTAGAGTGACATGCTTTTGTTGCTTTGTCATTCTTTCTCCAGGCCAGAGGAGTCATGCTGTACATTATAACAGCAGTGCTGTTTTCATTTTCTCTGTGCTCAGGCAATGCCTTTAAAAAAGACAAATTCATCTTGTGACTGTCTGCTCTGTGACATGTTATGTAATTTGATGTATATTTATTTATATCCCTCCATTGCAAAGAATGACTGTTTTCACCAAAAGAAAATAAGACATTCATTCTCATTTGTTTGGCCTCCAAGATGTATCTGAGCAAACAATTTGTGTTCACTGTTTGCTTCAAGATTGAGAACAGGAAATATAGATCTGGGACGGAGAATATGACAAAGCATGTGGCACTGGAGCTTATCTTTTATAATCAAGGTTGTCCCATGATAGACTGTACCTGAAATTTTCATGCATTTATGCTTTTCTGATATGTTAAGAATTAAGTATACATCCACTGTAAATTGATATTCAGCAGAATTGTTAGTATGCAGACCTTTGCAAGGTAATCAAGAGAGTGCTATAGAAGTATTACAATAATAAATTTCTTAGAGCAGATGTTCCTTAGCAGATTTTATGTGTGTCATTTCAGTGACAAATCCTTTTGACTTTTTAACCTTTAACTACAGTTACATGTTTACCTTTGCTTGTGAGAAATGAAAGGAACTGATAAGAATGTTATAAAATGAGTGTGATTTATCTGGAGGTCAGTCAGTCTATGGTAACGAAAAAAATTGCCCCTACAAATTACCATTGGAGGAAAAAAGGTTAGAAATTGTGAAAAACTGTTAGTAAAATGATTCCATCATATATTGTGAATTCTCCAAGTTCCTGCTTCAAGTTCTTCTTGTAAAGTATTAAGCCAAAGGTTTAAAAATAACCTTCCTAAGACGTATTTCCCCCTGTACACTCTTCATTCAGGTACGGTTCTAGTGTCACAGATGGATTAAATGTGAGATTATCATAGAATCATAGAATGGCCTGGGTTGAAAAGGACCTTAAAGATCACCTACTTTCAACCCCCCTGCTGTGGGCAGGGTTACCAACCACTGGAGCAGGCTTCCCAGGGCCCCATCCAGCCTGGCTTTGAAATTCATCTCACATAATTTTAACCTTTTAAAATTAAGGTGTATACACCAAAACAGTCATCAAGACTGTCTTCATAATTAGTAGAGAAGACCTGTACTAAAGGGAAAGTTTATGTACTTTAGAGAGCTGTCTTAGCATGGGATGAATTGCTTAAGTACCATGTTTACTGTGGCTTAGTGGTGGCAGAACTATGGTGTCAGTTTTGGCATTAATGCTAGCCACAGGCATTGTCCACAAAAATAAAATTTGTTCCATTTGCTTGGATTCTAACCTATGGTGGGTTCAAAGCTCTTTCTGCCCATAGATGTTGTTGGTGAATAAATTTAAACTTACCTCAATCTTCAAAGTCGCGAGAGTTGTGTACCTTAATGTTATTGAAAAAGTATTATTCTTGTGCCAAGCATAATTTATAACAATACTTATTCCTTTCCTCCTACCTCAAGCTGAAGCTCAGTAAACTAAGTATTGAGAGATTCTTAGAGATTGTTACTACATTTTTACTAGAAAATTAAACGTCAGAGAATGTTTTTAGCCTTCATGCCAAGTAACACGGTCTGGCCATGATCTTAACATTAAACTCTTTCCCTCTTAAACAGCGTGGCAAAATGCCTGCTGGAAAAGGTCCTTGGCTTGTGTTAATACCCTACCTTTGCTGCAAATTACTTGAGAGACTAGTTTGACCAGGTCAAAACCATGCTAGAGATTCTTTGCATGGCATGGAAAATGGCATTTTCATTTCAAGAATATTCTCTGGTGTTTTTTATTTTACTCATGCAGTTGTTGTCTGTGGTGATGGAGGACACAGAAGTCCTTTAATAAGAGGATCTTGTTTATACTTGCCTTGGCAAGTAGAGCTGTGTGGACCTCTTATTTGCAAAACAGAACTCTGAGGAGCATCATCTAAATGCAGAGATATTGATGAAACTATTTCTTCAGTCTTTACTGTGGCACCAGGAGTCATGAAACATAGCTTCTAGTGCTCCACAGTCTGGGAGCTTTTCCACTGTACCATGTGAAGAGAGTCTTTAAAACAGTGGAAAAATAAGCAGAAAGATGCGCGGTGTTATTGCTTCTGTCACTATGGGGTGATGATGCACCAATAATGGAGAAAGAGGAGACAGAAGGAAAGCAGGTAGAAAATTGTAATGTTTTCCATGCTTCCACTCCTCTTTAGCTTAGAATATTCTTGGAGTGATCAAGAGCTGGACTGCAGCCATAATAGAGTGGTGGCAGTGATGATGCTAGAAGGATATATAGCTACTGTGCCATTATTGAAGTTATCTAGTCTGCATGCTGCACTGACTTGAGCCAGTGTGAAACATATACCTTTTAGGTTTTGTTCTTTCCCGGTAAATGTATATATTAAGAAACTTAGGACTGGGAAACGGGTTTTCCTTGGGAAAATTAATTCAAAACCATTGTGGCTATTTGTTAATGATGCTGGAAGTAGGTATGCATGTAAGGAGAAGGACAGTGGGAAGAAGGTCATATGTCCCTCCCTCAGAAGATATTTAAGACACCCAAAGTTGATAAGAATATAGATATGCCTGAAGTTGTTTAGTGGTTCTTACTGGATTTTTCAAGGTTTCACTCTGAATGAACCTGAAATGCAGTCAGAACTTGTTTGCAATCAAAACTGACAACAAGCCCTGCCAACAGCCTTAGCTGCTTCAAACAAACACCAGTTTATAGGTTCATAAATATCAGATGCAGTGCTTTGAAAACTGTATTGAGCAGTCCCAAATGCCGTGGTGGCAGCTGAGCAAAGATTAAGAGTAGTGGGGAAAAAAAAAATCCAACTGCTTGTGTTTGTGGGGAAGAATGTCTCAGGCAGCAAAATCAGAAGACAATATAAACATAGTTTGTCTATAGTACATTAAAGAACAATTTACCCCACACCTGAATTTCTCTTGTTCTGGGAGAATGAGGTGACTCCCTGATAATAAAGCTCCTTAGAGCTCATGAAATAGAGGCAGCAGTCAATGCATTAGTGTGTCAATAAGTACTTATCCCCAAAAGAATACATTTTTCACAGTCTCAGTGCTTATTTTCAGTCTTGTTAATAACACAAGCAACATGCCTTTTGTTGACAGTGCAGCAGACCTGAAAAAAAGAGCAGATGGTGCATCAAGACACAATTCAAGGTAGGAGGGGTAGAGGAACAGTTGGATTGTGCCTATTATTGAATATTGCTTTAGCAGGCTATGCTTCTATGAGTGTTGCTGCTGTCACTTTGGTGTGGCCTTTTCTTCTGGCTTGATACTTGAGATAGAAGATCAGGGTATCAGAAGACCAGGAGACTTCTTACTCTGTCATTGCCATGCTGAATTATAGTTATCTGGCTGCTTCCACATCTAAGAGCTTTCACATCACAATTTTTGTTTGTAGAAATTTTGCAGGCTCACATTAGAAACGTTTAGAACCTGGAGAGGATTTTTTTGGCTGCTATAAAGTAGCTACAATTTCATGCAATAAGTTTCACTGGTTTTATTGTCTGTGGTTCACTGTAGTTTACATCCTCAAGTAAGTGTATCCCTCTTTAAATAAACACTTTGTTGGTCATATTTAAAACAGAAGAAGAAGGGAAGGGACACAGAATTGTGATAAACAGAGAATGTGGAGTCTTTGGGATGCAAATTTCTTTGGCCTCAGCTTAATTTTAAGATGAGTTGTGTATGAGCTTGTAATAGAAGGTTGAACTGAGGTTGGAGTTCAAGGATTTGATTGTGGTCTAATGGGTTCTCAGTACATTTTTGTGGGTTTTTTGTTCATTTTGTTTTATTTTATTTATTTTTATTTTATTTATTTTATTTTATTTGCACAGTAATAAGGTTTGCCCAAGTTTCATAGCTATGCCAGAACTATGGGTAGGCTTTGGATCTTGGCTTTCAGTAGAATTCTGTCAATCCTGAAATCTGAACAACCTCAAATCTAAGGCCTTTACTTACAAATAGCTGTTTCTTTCTAGGTATATGTTTTCTTAAAATTATATTTAGAAGGGAAGATAAATGCATACTCTGAAATTTATGGTACTCTCATACTTGAGTCATTCAGTTTATTGGGAATCAACACAGTATCCTGACACACTGGGAACTGTCATGAAATGGGTTAACTTTAAAGACAGAGAGTCCGAAGAAGGGTGATGTAGAAGCCATGTCCCATTTTGCAGAGACGGTGGAAGTTACTCTCTGAATTAGCTCCCCTGTTAAAGTGCTTCAGTCTGGTGAGATTCATGGGTGTCTTAAACTGAAGTATCCTGCACTCAGCATGCCTTTACTGTAGTCTATGGGGCTATTCAGTATGAATTAAGCAAGTGACTGATTTTGTGTAACTCATAAGCAATTATAGCAGTGAAGGTAAGAGTGGGACTGTAAATAATCAAAGTAAATGAAAAGGCAGAATGCTCTTGAGCTTTTCTCACCTAACAACACAGAAGTGAAGGGCAAGGGTAAAGGCATTTGCACTACTTGAGGAGACCTATTAACTTATTCATTGAGAAGCAAAAGCAAGTGAAAGGGCACTTTCCACATCAGTATTTGAAGCAGGTTGTAATAGCATTTTTAATGAGGATGAGACCTAGGCAGAAAGAAGGCTTCATCTTTTTTGAGAAGTCATCAAGCAGGATTGCATGGCTCATCACATAGTGCAAAGATAGTCCTTCAGGCAGGAGGTAAGTTTGCATGACTCCTTTCAGAGATGCAGACACTGGTGCCAGGCACAGCTCTTTGTCACCATGCTGCATGTTACTGCCTCCTTTTAACGAGTTGATCTTAGCAGGAGACAATGTTTGCCCATCTAAAGTAGGACTGCTGTTCTGGGCAGCACTTAAACCCTACCCTGGGTCATGTAGTTGTGTCCTAGTCCAGCTTGCCAGCTCTAATGTGGCCCTGCCAATGTCTTACAGTGTGATCCAAGAGCACTTTGGCATCCTGCTTGAGCTCTGACCTGCCTGTAAAATGCAGATAATAAATTTGCCCACTGTACAGTCAATCATTCATGTTGTTAAAATATTACCTAAATATCATTAATGTCAGTGTATATAGTAAAAAGATGAAGAAAAAGAATCTAATTGTAAGTACCAGTTCCTGGTCTAGTAGTGTTTTCAAACTTCACTACTGTGAATCTGTGTTTGAAAATGCTTGTTTGCATTCCTATGTGAGTCTCACTTGAGCAAAGGTCAGGGTTTGGCTCAGAAGCTTGTTGTTCCCACATGCATACACAAGAAAGGATGTTGGAGAAAGGGAGAATGGGAGATTGTAAGTTAGGAAGGTAACTATCAACACATGACATCAAATGAGTAGTTCAGAGGTTCCTAAGCTGTGGTGCCTAGTCACAAGTATAGTTTGAGTCAGTTATAGATATCTCAAAGAAACCCCCAACCATATTGCTGACAGTGTGTTTTCCATAAAATTTTATGTTATGGTCTCACAGTGATCTGTGAGAAATTTGCTGTGGTCTATGAAGAATTCTGACACATGGCAATTGTCTGTTACAGAACTGGCCCCTTATTGGAAATTTCTGATTTTCTGCAGCCACTCCTTCAAATGATGGTCTGGAATGTAAAAGAATTACTGGAGTGAACATTATGGAAGTAATGTACTTAAAAAGAAATTCCTTCTTGACAGTAAACAGTTAAGGTTTTCCCTGAAGTACAAGCATTTTTATCCCTTTGTTGTTTTCTTCCCATCTGATTTAATTGTGGGTGATTTAATTATGTAATCAAATGCCCAATTCTTGCATACTTTATTAAGACTAGATACCTGGCTCTAGTAATACCTTCTGAAGAAGAGCTCAGCTGGCTAATTAAATGCACTGTTAAGAAGTGTCCAGGAAATCATTTGGACTTGCAGCGTTTGTCCCAAAACAAACAACAAATAGGACAAAGTAATGAGTTTGAATTGTATGAGAACTTGGATTCTGCAGTTTAATGTTTTGCTTGTAAGTGGACTAAAAATATTACCAATCAAAAGGCATATAAGTATACATAAACATGAGTATGTATTTATATATATGTTTTATGAAATAGTGTAGGGATTGCATATGCTAGTCCACATCTCAGCTATGGAGAGACTCATGGGTCAGTGAAGTGAATGCAGCCTAGAACAAGTATGGAGATGGCCTATGAGAAAGATCTAACAGAAATTGCCTGGTTTGTCAGCAAAGGCTGAAAGGGGACATGACTAAATATTTCAGGATTAGGAGAGGAGATAAATAAAGGAAGAGAGGTGAATTACTTAAATTAAAGGGCAAATTTTGAAATTAAAACTAATGAGTTGCAAGTAAGTAAGAAAATTTGTAACAATTAGCTAAAGAAAAGCCTGGGATAATAGGATCCAAAAATGTCTATTTATTTTTGAAGACGGGAAATTATGAGAAAGATTATAGGGCATGGGTACTTGGGAACTGAGGGAATGGACTTGAAGTAAGAGGACAGCCCTTGTGATTGACTGTTCCTGTATGGTTGTTGGTTAGTTTGTTTTACCTTCTTTAAGTGGTTGAGTAGAAAACAAAATATGAACTGGAACATCTGGGGACAATCAGAAGATCACCTGTATTTATGCCTTTAAAGCAATTGCTTAAAATGGTGTAACTTTGTGATTCTGTCCTAATTTATGCCAGATGAGAATTTGGCCATGGGCATCACATTTGATTAATGAAAATAAATAAATTATTCTATTTGGAAACTCTGACCTGTAAAGCCCTCAGTGCAAGTAGCCCCCTGGCAATGAAGTGTGTTCCTATGTAGTGCAGCTAATACTGAGTAAGGGTGCCAGAACTGGGACAAAACTGATTGCAATAAGAACTAATAGTTGATATATGAACTTTGTTATAACAAAAACCCCAATTTTCTTCTTTCTTTCTACTTCAGAATAAAACTCACTACTAGGAAATCAGTACAGATTTATCAAACTTCTGCTTGATTTTTGTTATTTTTTTGTTATCCCTTCTTAAAGCTGAGGATTTCCTTTTAGGTAATAGTTTGCATGCTTGCATTTACTACAAAAAAATGGGAGAAATAGAAGCTTTTCAACTTAATTGCTTAATGGTGAAATACATTGCACAGAATTTTTTTTCCGTCTTCTTCACTTTGAGTTCTGTAGAAAAATAAAAAAGTCTGTTGGTTGTGGTTATATGGATATGACCTTGCTGGCCACTATTAGTGTGTGCTAGCAGCATAATGGGAATTGTTCATGAGTGTCATAAACATATTTAAATTGTAGTCCCAAAATCTTTGAATCAACAGTTTGTGTTCCTTGCCTAATTTTGAAGTTATCAGACACTGTTGTTTTGTTTCATTGTAAAATTTTTGCACAAAACTTCTAACACTCTTAAAAAAAAGTAAATTAATCAGTAATACTAAAAAGTAACAGTTCTTCTTTTCAGGTGCTCTGTGATAAAACACCTGCTGTTGCTCAGCTACCACAGCACAACTTGTTCATTCCTGTTCTATTTCTTTGCCTTTCCACCCACCCTCAGACACCATTATGCAACAATCAAGTATCTAACAAATAAGGTGGCTGCTGCAGGGTACATGAGTGAATTAAACCCTCTGTGGCCTCACCTTCACATCTGCAATTACCTTAAGCTTTTCACTGGTGGTTCACACACGTCCCAGGAAGAGATTTGCTCAACTCGCCTTTAGTGTAAACCTACAGATAGAGTGTGCACGAGGATTCATGGGAATTTGTCATTTCCTGTACACCTTAAGCAAAGATAATGCAACATTGCTAAGGAGTGTTGATTATACAGCAAACTTTCCAGTTTGCATTGAATCAGATTAGCCCATACAGTTTCACTAGATTTCAATCTGGGTTTTTTGCACAATGAAAAAAAAAATGCTCAGTTAAATAATCCAGTGGTATATCTGTATATGGATGCCCATGCCCAAATTAATTTCTGATTTAACTCCACTGACATTGTCAGACTCACACTGTGGATGAATTTGGCTTGTTCAGTGTAGCCTGTCGGTATTTTCCGTGTTCATTTTAATGGAATTGCCACAATGTCTTGCTTTGTCTTCTTGCATAAGTATGTACTCTAAGAGTAAAGTATAGCATTACAGGGATAAACAACTAAGATTTACATGTGTATCCAGTACGTGCAGAAAATGTTGGCATTTCACTGTGATTGCTTGGGGGTAATTTTACAATATATGAGTAACTGCGGGATTTCATTCTTTAATTGTGCTTCTGGCTTTTTGTATGAAATCATGTAAAAAACCCCAACCCTTTAAATCTCTACTACAGGGAAAACTTAAGTCTACAGAGTTGAGCAAATTTAGACTAAAAAAAAAAGGAAAGTCACGTTAATGTTCATATTTTAACCAATAATTTTTTTGAGGACAAAACATGAAGAGTTGCCAAACTGAGTTCTATTGATTTTTCTCTCTTTGACTTTAAACCAGAGTTTTTTGCTTTCTCAAAGTTAAGTATGTAGCATTGGCAAAACTCTGTGACACTAACACTGTGAGCTCTGCAAAGCAGTGTCTTTTACAAATTGCAAGGGCATGGAGAAAATGGAGAAACTTCCCACTGTTGCCTCTTCAGTTTCCCTCAGCTCAGGGGTTAGGGGTGAGCTCTCTGCTCAGCCTTGCCCTTTTTGAATCATTATCCATGCTGACAACATTTTATGCTGTTTGCAGAGGAGTAAATGGAAGGCAATGAATAATCTGGCCAGTTTCCTATAGGCTTTAGATCAATACTGGAGTCAGATGGACTATGAATACCTGTCTCATAAGAATTGCACTTCCATGCCTGTAGGACAGAAACAGCTATCACACAACCACCATTTTCATTCACTAGCTGGATAATGGTCTCTGCCATTAAAACTGTCCCTTTCCTCCTAAACCGTCTTTTCAACTTTATTGTCTCAGGTTCATTCCAGGACTATGTAAACC
>VZTO01000502.1:19960-32144 GCA_013400615.1 Syrrhaptes paradoxus | reverse complement strand
GTCCCAAACCCAGCGCAGGGATCTCCCATCCCAAACCCCGTGCAGGGGTCTCCCACCCCGTTGCTGGTTTTGGTTGGGAACCAGACCAGGGTGACCCAGCACCCGTGAGCTGGTGGGTGGGACTCTCGGTGCCGCTGGACCTGCGGCACTGGGTGCACTGGGGAGCTTTGGGGGGAGGCTGGCTTGGGGACCTCTTGAATAAGGGCTGCAACAAAGCTGCCCCTCGGTAATTGTTGAGGCTGTAAAGAAAGGAGGTTTGAGCACGGACGTGAGATTGTACCCACATCACAAAGGACAGAAATGTGGTCTTCCATGTGCCTCGGTCAGGAAAGCAGCGAGCATCCAGCACGAGCTCTGCTTTCCTGCAAAGGGATGGCTGCCACCAGGGTGGTTTTACTTCAGAGGCTTGCACACAAGAATGAGGAATATTTCCCATTATTAAATCCAGTTTTATTTGCTTATAACTTTGCGCTTAGCTTGGGGGGAAAACTTTCTGTGGGCAATGTCTGCTTTAGGTTGAAACTTTGTATTTGGGAAGTTTTGGCGAAAACAATTCAACCACATCTGAGAGCGAAGGGAGGGAAACAGTCTGCTTTGACATGTTTAAAAAGCAAAATAAAACGCACACAACAGCACCGTGGACATGCTCATCTGTACGGATGCTGCAGCAAGGCGGGTGCCTGGCTCCGAGCCGGTGCCAGCTCTGGGCTCAGGCTCGATGGGCAGGGGGAGCTCAGCTCTAGGGCTTGGTCCCCTTGCAGCCGTGATGAGCCTGTTTGCTGCTCTTGGGGAATGCATGTGCCCCAGCAAAGATAAATCGGCTGAGCTGGGCTGAGCTGGGCTGGGCTGGGCTTTCCCTGCTGCCGGGAGCTGCCAGCCGTTGCTGCATCCGTCCCGTTTAGCATCGACCCTCTGTGCTCCCTGTGTGGGTGTCCAGGCTGCAGGGAAGGGAGGAAAAGCAAAGCACATGGAGAGCAGAGGGCTGCAGAGGAGCGGGAGGTGGGATGCCAGGAGGTGGGCTGCCAGGAGGTGGGATGCCAGGAGGAGCACTTTGGGAGCTGACCTCATCCACCCTTCTTGAGAGGCTCTTAGAGCAAAGTGTAATACTCGTGTATTGCTTGGGCATGTAGCAAGGAGAGAAAGTTGCCCCCAAATCTGGGTTTCCATCAGGTAGAAGCAAGCGCTGCAGGTAACCCACCCAAATGAGGGTTTGGGGTTCATCTCAGCCCGATGGGCTCTGTTCCCTGCAGGTTCAGGTCTGCTGCTGGGTGCCTGCAGGAAGCTGCTCTCGGGGTTCGTGCAGCCGGCGGGGCTGGCAGGCGAGGGGGGATGTTATCAGCCTCCTGGCACGTTTGCGGCTGCACCCTCCGCGCCTTCCAGCCGCCAGCCCGGGCGTGCGCTGGGTTAGCGGGGTGGGGGATGCCCGTGTTCAAAGCACCAGTGCCATTTCCTCCACCCCTTGGGTGAGCCTTGCCTTTTGTTCTCCCTTTTGAATTTGCTTTGTGTGAAAGAAAAGAAGCCTGCTGACCCGTGCACGTGCTGTCCCTGCAGGAAGGACCAGAGCGAAGCCCTGCAGGAGGTCTCCGGGGGCTGCATGGCCCATGGGATGCTCCAGCCTGTGCCTGTGTGCTGCTGCTCTCTGCCCAGGGCGGGGGGCTGGTGCAAAGGGGTTTCTGGGCATCTCAGGGACCCGTGTGCTGCATCTCCATGGGCACAGGGGCACCTGGACTGTGCTGCCCTGCCCAGCACCCTGTTAGGATGCAGCAGGAGGATGGGTTGTGCCATTGGAGGTTCCACCAGCCCAGAGGAGGGCAAAGACCTGCTGCTGCTTGGGGTGGGGCTGTTTGGTGCTGGCCACGTGTCTTGTCCTGCTTGGCAGCGGTGGACGTGGTTGAGGTCTGTAGCATCCCTAAGACAAAGGGCAAGAGCTGTTTGAGCTAAAACACGCCTGGGAAGGAGCAGAGCTTCCCCAGGGACAGTGTGGTTTGGGAATCAGTGGGGGCTGGTGGGATGGACGGTGCTGTCCCAGCATCGCTGCTCCTGCCACTGGGCAGGTCAAATGGGTTTGGTGGCTTAATCTCATCCTTTGGCCTGGGGGTCTGGGGACTCTGCTACAGCCTCTTGTGAGCTGGGAGCATCGCAGGAGCATCGTCACTGTTGTTCTGCTGCATCTCTGTGGCCATCGCCCCGGGTCCTGTCCCTGGGATCAGCCGCAGCAGCAGTTATCGGCTGCAAACACCTGATGGGGAGCTGAGGGTGGAGATGCTCGGGCTGCATTTAACCGGAGCACATCACTCACATCGAATTTGTTTCCTCTGTCCCAAGCTGCTTCTCCTCCCTCCCTCTGCTGCAGCATGGTCCTGCAGCAGGAGAAAAGCACTTTCCCATTAAAAGTTGGGCTGGGTTCTCCCGGGCTGCCTCTCTGCAAATGCGGCACTTGCCTTCATTGGAAAGGCTCATTGAACAAGGATCCATCTCTTTCCAGGTATTTAAATGGAAATCCAGCGGGGTTATTAAGCAGAGAGCAGTGAATTTATTCTGGTGTTTATTACTGATGGGTAACACGACACTATTTTAAGGGCGTTCTCTGATCCTGCCGCAGCACAGCGGTGTGGGGATGGGAGCGAGCTCGGGGGGAACCAAATCCGTTTCGCATGTTGGGGGACGGTCACTCCGTGCTGCCTGTGGGATGTGGCTCAGGAGCTCTGCACAAAACCTACGAGGTGCTGCAGCCTGCGGGGCCAAATCCTGACTCTTTGCCCTGCAGCATCTCCGGGGGATGCTGGGGGGCTGCAGGGACCGTGCACGATCCCCGTGGCTCTGCGGGCGATTCCCCCACCCGCTGGGCTCCCCCGAACAGGCTCTGCACAGCGGCAGCCGTGGGTCATGCGGGAACAGGGGGATCATCCCAGTGCTGGGCTGGGGCTGCTGGTCCTGGGCTGTGTACAGACCCCCCGGCACAGGAAGGAGAACTCGCCCGGGGTGTTTGGAGACAAAGCCTGAGCAGCTGCGGGGTTTGATGTGTTCTCACGAAGCTTGCTGCATGGCAGCGGGTCCTGCCGGGGTGCAGGGGGTGCAGGGAGGCACCTGCCCTGAGTCTTCACCCCGGCCAAAGCCCTGCTCCCATCCCACTGCCAGCCCAGCCGGGTGTGCTTTGGGGTGAACTCCTTTGGAGATGAGCAGAGGTTCCTCCAGGACTTCTCTGAGCTGTTTATTCTGACGTGGAGCCACGGCATCGCTGTGCAGCTCTGTGCAGAGTTTGCTCTGGGTTATGATGTGCAGGGGTCTGGAAATGAAAGGGAATAATCTGCCTTTGAAAAGGAGAGGGATCGCGTCTGCTGTGTTAGATTCAGAGACCTGGATATGAAAAAAAAATGCGTGCGCGTGTGATGAAAAGCTTCCTGCGAGTTCATCCCATGTAATTGGGATGAGAGCTCTGGCATGGCGCGAAATCCCGCTACCGGTCGCAGAGGGGCTGCGCGGGTGCTGAGACGCAGCCCACGGTGCTGTTTGAACACTGCCTGCAAATCCCAGAATGGGCCATTAGGAATTAAAGAGATGCTGTTAATCTGGGTTGGAAATAAAACAGGACACACATGAGCTGCGCTGGTTGGTCCGGACGGCGGCTGGTGTCAGCTTCAATTGGAATAAACAAGCGTTGCTGGGCTGTCCCCAGCTCCGGGAAGGCAGAGCATCGCTGGGAGTGAGAGGCTGCTCCGCTCCCAGATGAGAACCACTTGCCCAATTTCTGCTCATTTTTAAACACAGGCGGTTGTGAAACCGAGAGGGTACTCAGGGGTACTCATTACCACTTCTTCTTTGCAAGAGTTTTCCTCCAGTGCCCGTAAAAACACTTCTCGCTCTCGCTGGGGAATCCACATCAAATATTCAAGGCAGATTACAGCCAGAACCACACAGAAGGGGGAAGCAAAAAAAAAAAAATTTAAACTGTTCGGTTTCTTTAATAAAGGAGCCAAAAAGGTTAACACAGAGAAAGGGAGGTGGGAGGGAGGGGAGAGGCTGCTGGTTCCTCCTCGGGGCAGCGCTGGAGTTGATGGATGCCAGCGCAGGCTGGGTTTTGAAGCGGGTGCTGCTCCCGCCGAGCCAGCTCAGGGCACGGGTTATTACCTGCAGCCCCGAGCCAAACCCTCAGCAGGGATAACATGCACGTGGCTGTTCCCAGAACCTCTGTGCAGCGCTGCTTTAATAAAAAAAAAAAAATGGTGATGAGTATTCCTGCCCTGGAGGTGTTGGTGGCCTGTTTGAAATGGGTTTGTTTGCTGTTGGTCTGGGCAGAGAGATCTCAGGGATCGCTGCTGCTGCGGCTGCTGCTGCGTGGAGGTTTGGGGTGGAAAGGCTGGGGTGAGCATCCCGGTGGGCGTGAGCATCCTGATGGGCTGTGAGCATCCCACTGGGCGTGAGCATCCCGATGGGCTGTGAGCATCCCGATGGGCTGTGAGCATCCCACCAAGGTGTGAGCATCCCACCAAGGTGTGAGCATCCTGCTTGGCTGTGAGCATCCCACTGGGGTGTGAGCATCCTGCTGGGCTTTGAGCATCCTGCTGGGCTGTGTGCTGGGTTCCTGCATCGCACCCCAAAATTGCAGCAGGATAAGAGCTGAGCCCTGGGACTGTGAGCCTTGATTTGAGGCTGGTTTGCTGGTCCTTGGTTTGTCCCGGGAGATGGGGAAGGTGCTGAGCAGCAGGTGGGGCGGGGGCTGAGCAGGGATGGGGCAGGGGATGGGGTGGGGTTGAGCGGGAGGAGGGGGAGGTGCTGAGCAGGGAGGGAGCAGGGGATGGGGGGGGGGTGAGCGGGAGGTGGGGAAGGTGCTGAGCAGCAGATGGGGCGGAGGGTGCGTGTCCTCGCTGGCTCTGGTTTTACAGCGGGCGGTGGGCACAGGCAGTGTTTCTGATCCGGGGGCTGTGGCTTTGCCCGGCAGTGGGGGTTTTCTCCTGGTGCTGTAGTGCCACAGTGAAACATCCAAAACCTGTCAAAGCCCTGTTTGGCTTCGCAGGTAACATCTCCCCCCAGGAACACTCTTTGCCATTTCTCTCTCATGTTTTTCTACCCTGTAATTATTTTTTCCCTCCTAATTGTGCTGCAGAGCGTAACCCCCCTGGCCAGGAGGAGATGCTGCGTTGTCGTTTGCTGTCACACGTTTTGTGGAGGAAGCGAGGGGGGACCCCCAGTGCCTCCCCCAGGCACCCAGCACCTCCCTGGGGTCCCAGCCGGCCCATGGTTGCAGCCCTGTGATTTTTTTTCCCTCCTCCCCTGTTAATCGCTGGCTCCTCGGTGCTGGCAGCACCTGTAGAGCTCTGCACCGGAGCGGGTGAGTCACGAGCCACCCACGTCGAGTGTTTATGAACCCGCAGGGGAAAAGCACCGGGCTTTCGAAAGCTGCATACCAGCAGCCGTACCCGCTCCCAGCCCCAGCCCACCCAGCCCCACGCCGGCGGCAAAGGGTCCGGCTCTGCCCCGGGGGCTGCGGGGGCGCGGGCTGGCCCCAATCCTGCCGCAGGTGGGACCCCCGAGCTGCTGCCGGGGGGCACGGCCGATGCTCCGGGGAAGCATCGCTCCATGGTCGGTGATGGACTGGGGACCCAGCCTGCAAACTGGGGGTGCTGGGGGGGAAATCACCCAGGAATGGGGAACCAGCACTGGCTCCATCCCTGCAGCCTGGTGCTGGGAGGGCTCAGCCCCCCTGGCAGCCAGCCCCGGAGGGGTCTGGGGGTCCCAGCCCGGGGGGTGGGCTCCCAGGGTTTGCAGCAGCGTGTGCTGCTGGGCAGGGAGCACCGAGGTGGCACACAGGTGGTGGCACAGCAGCATGGGTTGCTGTGGTTTCGTACTCATCAGCAAATGGATTTGTGGCTTTGGTGGATTGACTCAGAGCTGGAGTGTTCCTTGGCAAGCGGAGCAGAGCTCCCGCCCCCAGCGCCGCTCCCGTGCATCCTCGTCGGCAAGAACACATCACGAGCGACGGTTTGAGGCAGGATGTGGCCACAGTTTCTTTTTCTTTTCTTTTCTTTTTTTTTTTTTTTTTTGAGGAGGTGTCTTTTTTTTCCCCCCTTCAAGCTGAGATCCTCTCTAAAGAAAACACATCTCTGCGGTCAGGCAGCTGGCAGTGGCCCCGGCACGGCAGCGATGCTCCCGCTGCCCCCGCTCCCTGGCTGCTGGGGGTGCGTGGTCCGTGTCGGTGCCGTTCCTGTGGCAGCAGCAGGTCCCGCGTGTCCCCTCCGCTGCCAGATCCCAGATGCTGAGCGTGGGGGGACAGAGGGATGGGGTGCTCTGCTCCCCTAGAACAGCAGCGTGGGCGGCTGTTGGAGTCACGCTGGTTTCTGTTGAGTTTTCTGCTGGTTTTTGGGGCCATTTCTACAGCAGTGAGCTGGACAGACCCCTGGGGTTGTTGCCCCTCTGCTCTCCCTTTCCTCTGAGCATCCCTCCAGTTCTCCCCCTTTTTCCTTTCTCTGCTGACAATTTTCCAACCCCAGCTACTGCAGAGCGCCCGTGGCAGCGGCTGGGGTTCGTGCTTTGTCCCTGCTGGGTCAGAAGGGTTTGCAGATGGGTTTGGGGCAGGGAGGAAGCAGAAGAGCAGCAGTGGGGCGGCCGTTTGCTGAACCACCAGCTGAGGATGCAGCAAAGTGCTGCACTCGCCTGTCCCCAGCCCGGTCCCATGACACACCAGCCCTGAGCCTCCAGCTGTATCTGCCGGTGCCGTGCCATCCCCCGGGCTCACCCACACCTCCTGCTCCAAAAACCCTGTCTGTGCGACCCGAGGGTTTGTTTCTGCAGGGAAAAGCCAGGAGCTCGTCGCAGTGGGGTCAGTGCCAGCCGCTCTGGCTTGGAGATCGTTGCCAAAATCTCTCCGCAGCGTGCCAGTGTGGTGCAGGTGGCCAGTGCCGTGTCCTGCACGCCGGGGTCTGCCTGCCCCGAGCCCACCACCTGTCCCCATGCCGTCAGACACTTGTGGTGGCTCTGCTGTCCCTCAGCTCCTCCAGGCAGATCTGCTTATTTTGCCCCAAAAAGACGCCCAGCTCCCAGTGAACCCAGTCCCGGGGGTTTGGGGTTTCCCCGTGTCTGCCCGCGGTGCCCGGTGGAGCTGCAGCCTCGCACCCCCCTGCACGACCTCCCCTCTCCCACCCTGCTCCGCGCAGCCCGGGTCCTGCACACCCCCCGTTGTCCGCAGGCAGCGGAGCAGGAGCCGGGGATGCAGGGTGGGATGCAGGGTGGGATGCAGGGTGGGATGCAGGGGGGGATGCAGGGGGGGCTGCAGGGTGGGATGCACGGCTCCTGCCGCCAGCCGGGCTCCTGCCCGTTCATCGCGCTGGGACCGGCTGCCGGTAACCTGGGAGGAAGTGGTTTGTGGAATGGTGGCAAGGATGAGCCGGCTCAGAAATGCGGCTACGGCTTGAGGTTTCTGCTCTGGAAAGCTGAGTGATTTCCACCAGAAGCAAGGCCACAAGAGGAAAAAAAAAACAAACCATCCCAAGAAACTCCTGTGCCACTGACCTTCCGACAGAGACCTCGGGAAGAGGCCAGGGGGCCTGGCGATGTGGGGTAGCACACAAAATCTCCCGTGTTAGAATTTTGGGTTTGGTTTTTTCTTTTTCCTTTTTTTCTTTTTCTTTTTCTTTTTCTTTTTCTTTTTCTTTTTTTTTTTTTTTTTTCTTTTTCTTTTTCTTTTTCTTTTTCTTTTTCTTTTTTTCCTTTTCCTTTTCCTTTTCCTTTTCCTTTTTTTTCCTTTTGCTTTTCCCTTTCTCTTTCTCTTTTTCATGGAAGATCCTGATGTAAAAGTACCAGGAACACATGAGAAGGTTAATGAGCATTTTCTTCTACATTCCCGCGGTCGCTGCTGTGCCATCAGCCTCTCCATCTCCCGGGAGGAGCTGGATGTTTTGGTTTCCCGACCCTTGCAGAGCAAACAGCCGCGTCGTGACTCTCCTGGTTCCCCAGCTGGAACCTGGAACCCATCTGCTGGGGGCTGCGGGGGGATGCTGAGCCCCTGGGGGCCAGTTCCCTCGGCTGCCGCATTCCAGTTTAAAAAGGGCCGATGCTGCTGAGATGCTGTTTTTCTTGCACCAGTGCAGAGAAGGGGGGTGCGTAGGGGAGCTGTAAAAGCCCCTGGTGACACCATCCCACGCTCGAAGCACAGCCCCCCCAGCAGACGCGGCCCCGCTGGTTTCTTTCCTTGGTGCAATTCAGTTTCTTGGGTGGCAGGATGCAATTTGTGTTGGAGTTGGGCTTTCCAGTGAGCCTCTTGGCTTGTCACTCTCGAGGCAGAACATGCTCCTTAAATAGCAGGCTACATTTCTCCACCTAGCCTAAAAAAAAAAAAAAAAAAATACTTCTCTGCCAAATGAAAGGACATATTCCAGTATTCTTTGTTGTTGCAACAAATTGGGTGGATACTGTCAGACTTCTGTATTCTGGGAAGACTTCCAGAAGCCTCTCTTTGTGTGTGAGTCGGTTACCATGTAATTGTCAACTTAAATTGCGGTGTTGGATAACTCAGCCTCGGCTGGAAGATAATCCGCCTCTCCTGCGACCCGGCCCCGGCAGATCCTGCTCACATGGCCGGAGCGGGCTGCCTGCATGGATGGGGGCAGGAGGGATGGGGGGGTTTCCTGGGACGGGGGGGTCCCTGCCTGCATGGATGGGGGCAGAAGGGATGGGGGGGTCCCTGGGACAGGGGCGTCCCTGCCTGCATGGTCGGGGACAGGAGGGATGGGGGGGGTCCCTGGGATGGGGGGGTCCCTGCCTGCTGCCATCCGTGGCGGGGCGGAGGTGAAAAGGTTGCTTTCGATGCAATCGGAATCATGTTCGCCCTCTTCCTTCCCCTTTCAGATTGGCAGCTCGTTGTGTTGTGTTTGTTTTAGCCCGAATCCCAGTGACAATTAGTGCTAGGAGGCTAGATTAAGCTGTTTTTACTTGTTTTCTTTTCCACTTTGATTTCCACCTCCTCCAAATTCTTAATCCTACTGAATATTTCATCTCCTGTAAGTCCATCAATTGAAAGTCTCCCAGCGGGACGCGCAGGACCGGCACATTAGAGCTGCTTTGCTTGAGCTAATGCTGCTCAACGCTGGGCTGGGTTTCTTGCGCAATTTATTTCAGACGAGAAAACCGCAGCATCCGCTTCAGCAAGAACCACGCGAGCGGTTTGGGAACGGGGCCGTGCAATAAATGAGAACTTTGGTGGTTGATGAGAAAGCAGAGCAGCCCTTGTTCCCACCTCGCGCCTTCCCCGACCGCAGTCGACTTCTGCATGTGGGAAACCCCTCGGGTGGCTGCGAATAGGAGATCCCCCCGTAAAAGTGGGAAATTTCAGCTTGGAGGTGGTTGGTCTGGTGGTCACCCGGCTCCTGGTGGCCCCGTGGCCGACAGCCGGCCTGGGGATGGGTTGCACCGTGTGAAAGGGGTTTGCTGGGGTGCCGAGAGGTGGCGGGGGAAGATGCTGCCCGTCTGTTTGCGATGCCCCACCAAAAATTGCACTTTTGGCTTTTTTTCTGTGATGGTGCTTCCTGGGATGCTTCTGGACTCATTGTTGGGGTTTGCCCCGCACTTGTGCTGTTGGCAAAGCAGCGTTCAGACAGGGAGCTCCCGCTGCTGCTGCTCCCTCCTGCCCGGGGAGCAAAGCCGGGGGGAGGCGGCGGGCGCTGGGGGTCCCGCCGGGGCTGCACAGCTCTCCCTGTGCTCTCTGATCACATCACCCCATCGAACCACGCGGGGTGGCTGGTGTTTGTCACATCGCCTTTTACCGCCCCGATCTTGCTCCGCGATCTCCCGGAGGCTTTGCAGGGCTGCTTCCCGGGGGGATCTGGCTGCTGGCACCGCCGGCTCCTCCTGACCGAAGCAGGGATGCCACGACTCTGCCAGCAGCTCCTTTGGAGCTTGCAAAGCCCCAGCGCTCCTCACCTGCTCCGCGTGCTCCTTATCTCCAGCCCCAGAGTGTCTGCAGCCCGGCTGGAAGAGCTCTCGCTCCTCTCCTCGCTCCGAGCCAGCCTGGCTGCAGGCGCCGGTGCCAAGGGAGCCGCGGTGGCATATGTTCGCCCTCAGAGCAGGGCTGCGCTCCCGGCTCGTTACAAGTTCCTCTCCTCGTTTGGGGGCATATGCAGAGGAACCTGGTGCCAATGCACACGGCGGAGCAGAGGGGGCTCGGAACGGCTCCGGAGGAAGTTTTCCCTTGCACTCCTGTCCGTAGTTATTTTATTTTGCTGAGTGCATCCCCCACCCCGGGGGCTGTCCTCGGGGGTCTGACCCCAACCTGAGCTGACCCCAGTCCTGAGACCTCTCCCACGTTTTTCCTGCAGACACGGAGCAAGGTGTTTGCTCGGGATACACAGCCTGGGAGGGGAGGGATGGGGCAGAGCAGGGGAGGGGACAGCAGGGACCGGGTGCTCTGGGCAGCCCCGCTGGCTGAGGAGCTGCGTTCGAGCCGGGTGATTCAGCACAATCCGAAATCACGGGGCTGGTGGGTTTGCAGGGTCTGCAGCCCGTCGTAACGGCTCATTGCTGAACCGTAAGGGGTTGTGTTATAGTTTGGATTTATTGGAGGCCAAGGGATTAATTTCCTGAAATATACAGTCACGATGCTGAGGTTAAATTAAGATCTCAAAAGGATCCTTTTTATTCTATTTAATTTGTAACCCCTTCTCTGTGGCCATTTTACAGCTCTTCCTCCCCCTCCCTTCACCGTTCAGTGCCGTGTTTCCAGGAAGAACCTTATTTCACGCAAACTAACAGCATTTTTCAGCATAACCTTTTCCAGTTCCTCGCCGTTCCAGTTCCTCTAGTCGCGGTTGTTTGTACACAACAAGGTTTTAAATCCTCTCTTAGAAAATAAAGATGTTGATGCGAAAGCAACAAGAGCTCCTGGCAGAGCTGAAATCCATCCGTTCTCTCCTCCCTCCCCACATGCCACCCCCTTCAATCTGCTGTAGCTAAAAGCCCTTTTACTTCAGCGCTTGAGCACTTTGATAAGACGCCTGGTGAGTAAATCTTACATGACATTTTTACTCTGGGTGATATGTATATAAAGCCGAGCTGGCTCAGCGCTAGCCTGCTTCGCCCGTCTTGATGATGCCGTTATTAAACTGAGAAATTAACTGTGCAAAGCGGTGCTGCGGGATGCTGGAGGCGGGTCGGGTAGGGGACGAGGCAGTCGGGAAGGACGATGGGCTGGATGCAGCCGCTGCTGGGCAGGGAGCAGGGGAGCATCGTCCAGCGCTTGCTCCGCTTCCCACGCTCGCTCTGCCACGGGAGAGGGGAGGAAGGCAGTCCTGCTCTCCATCACCACCCCGTCACCGTGTTTTCAGTGTCAGAGCAGCATGTGGCCCCATTCCCTGGTGCTCTGCGTGTCCCTTGGGCGCATCTCCAGAGCCAGGTCCAGGGCTGAGCTTGCAGGGGTGCGACCTGGAGGAGAACAAGTCCCAGAGCAGCTGGAGACGTGCTGCCCGCAGGAGCTCTTTGCCAGGTCGGAGCCGTGATCTCCGTGCTGCTGCTCTCCCAAGTGCCGGCGAGGGCTGGGGAAGGGGTTGGCTCACTCCAAGGGGCTCGACATGCCAAGAGTGGCCTCGGTGCCGGGGTCTGGGCGAGGGAGAAGGACAGATGTTGAATTTTCAAATCTTTGAGTCCCCAGATCTAAGTTCTCACTCTGGAGACTGAACCCCAACCCTTTTCTGAGTGTTTGAGATGTCCAACAAATGATGTACAAAATGCCCATCCCCGGTGTGTTGGAAGGAAAGGTGTCAGAGCGCAGGGGGGTGCGGCTGGAGGTGCCTGCTGCTGCGTGCGGACCCCCCCCAGGCAGCCCCCAGCCCCGCAGAGCATCCTCCTCCTGCTCCCAGTCCCACGGGACCCCCAGGACTGTCCTGCTGTGCCCCTGGCCCCGGCTCTGGGGTCGTGCCCTGCTGCTGAGGGGTCTGGAGCAGGACCAGCATCCCACCCCATGTGGGAACCCCCCCGTCCCCCCCGGCCTGTGCAGCACCAGCACCGCCGCCAGCCCCGTTCGACACAGATTTCCCAGCCCAGGCTCCCCGAGCAGCCTGCCCGGCACAGAGCCACCCCGCTGCCGGCAGCTCCCCGCCCCGAGCTGTCAGCTCCATCTTCTGCAGGGATTTTCTATTTTTTTCTAATTTTTTTTTTTTTTTCTCCCCCTCTCCAGAAGTTCTGATGGTCAAGTTTAGTA
>VZTO01000502.1:0-19518 GCA_013400615.1 Syrrhaptes paradoxus | reverse complement strand
GGTGTGGGATAAATCCAGGTGAAGCGGAGGAAGGATAAATGAGGTGCCATAAAAGTGACTATTATTCTTCGGAAAATTCTGCTGAAGAGCATTGGAGTAATTAAATCATAATTGGTTATTACTCAGCTGAAGTGACATTGTAAGTGGCTGAAGGTCTGTGATGAGGGGAGGAAGGGGGGTCTCAGATTTTTTTCCACTCTCCAGGTTCTCCTCCATCCCCCTGTGGATTTGTGCATCCCCGCAGCAGCCAGAAAGTGGTCGAAAGTGCCCCAAGCCCATATGGCTCATTTTCACCGTGGGACCCATCAAGAGCACCCCGTTATGGGTGGCTGCGGGTCAGGAGCCGGGAAAGGCTTCAGCTCCCAGGATGAGAGGTGCCCAAGTGCCACATCCCCTTTTTTTTTGTGTTTTTTCCCACCCCTTTTTGCTGCTCCTCTCCCCACATTGCCCTCCCTCACGCTGCCTGTCCCTCCCCTGGGAGGACCCAAAGGACCCAACCGTGTCCCCATCCCCCTGGCACGCTGCGATGCTCTGCCCGTGTCCCAGCGCATCCCCGCTGGACTTTCCTGGTGGGAAAGGAGAAGGACCCATGGCTGTTGCTGGCTGCTGGACTTTTTTCTCTGCTGGTTCCAGCTGGAACTGGGCAGGTTTGGTGGGAAAAATGGTGGAAGTTTGGTGGAAAAGAGCATCCCTTCAGCGGCCGTCTGGAGGATAACCCACCTTCCCGGGGAGCATCAGCCTCCAGCGCTCCGAGGAGCAGAGGAGCTGCTTCCATTTCCACCGGGCGTATTTATTTTTATTTTTTAAATAGCTGTAAAACGAGTCACCTGGCACCATGGTGGAACGCAGCCCACTGGCGAGGAGAGCTCCAAGGAGATGCCAGGGGCTCTGCTGCCAAGAACCTGCGCGTGGCTTCGGCCAGGTTCGTCTTTGGGGTTAATTACCCGGAGTAACGGGGAGAGGACTAAAGCCCGGGGACCCTCCGGCCCCCGCTCCCTGGCCAGGAGACACTGGGGAACTTCTGCTCCTAGAAAAAAGAAAAAAATTATTTATAAATTTTATAATTTTTTTTCTTCTCACAGCAAAGACAAGAATCATCGGTGGGTTTCCTCCCATCCTGGTGCAGAACCCGAAAGCTTCACCCCGTTCCAGGGTGGGCGAGGGGGAGCAGCCAGGGTGCAGCGTTGCCGGGGGGTGGCGGGATGCCCCCCTGCCCGGAGCAGCAGCTCTCGGTCCCCCGCAGCCTCAGCGGGGGTTAAAGAGCCGCAGGAGCGAGGAACGGGCTCTGGTGATGCAAACAATAAAAAGTCTCCGCATTCCACTGAAGTTTCTTGAGCAACTGGCGCTTGCCCATAAATGTACTTAAGCAGAAAATCACCAGAAAAGTGCTATAATCTGACAGATTTTTCACAGGCTTAAATATTCATGAATTAAAAGAATTGGCAGAATTTTCTACATTATTAGCTTTCATCATGGCTACAGGAGCAGTTGGTGCACTGGCTGCTCTTCAAAAACTATTAATCTAGGCTGTCATCACAGCAGCCATTTTTTAATTAGCTACTTTACGGAACGATCTGGTGCAGCAGTGAGACTGGAACATTTAAATGGTATTAAAGTTTTAAAGGTGCCCCTTTCCATTTTTAATCGAAGTTCTGAATCGTAGCGACGGGGAAACAAGCAAGGCGGCGGGTTGCTGCGTTTCAACGGTTAACTTCTTATTTTATTTTGGAAAAATATCAAGCCTTGGAAAACAGAGCCGCTTCTACCAGGAGACGAAATTGCAAGAAATAAATTGTTCTTTAACTGAAGTTCACAACATTCCTGCCCGATGAAATCAAACTGAGATGTTTGCAGCCGGAATGCTGCGTGCGTGTTGCAGAGGCAGTGACGGGCCGTGGCCCCGCATTCCTCTGGCTGCTCTGTTTTCATCCCAGCAGCACATGGTGTAAATCCTCCTCTGGGCCGGGCAGGACCTGCTGCTGCATCCCTGAGCAGATCCATCACCTGGAGCATCTCCTGGGCAGGCGGAGCAGGGGGGGTCCCGATGCCATGCTGACTCTTGCCGCAACATTGATTTGAGTTTTTTCCCTGTGCAGGAGCTGTTGGGCATTTTCAGTGTGTAACCCCAAGCTCTGGCAGGTTTGAAGTGGCTTCATCCTAAAAAGCAAGGGCCTTGTGGCGAGCATGTGCAGGCTGCTCCTGCATCTATACAGGGTGCTACTGCACCCATGCAGGCTGGTCCTGCATCCCTCCAGGCTGCTCCTGCATCCGTGCAGGCTGCTCCTGCATCCCTACAGGCTGCTCATGCATCCGTGCAGGCTGCTCCTGTATCCGTGCAGGCTGCTCCTGCATCCGTGGAGGCTGGTCCTTCATCCCTACAGGCTTATCCTGCATCCGTGCAGGCTGCTATTGCATCCCTACAAGCTGGTCCCGCATCTGTGCATGCAAGTCCCACATCCATGCGTGCGGCTCCTTCATCCCTCCAGGCTGCTCCTGCACCTGTGCAGTTGCTAATGCATGTCAGCCCCCAGGGACGGCTCGGCTCCAGACCCGCAGCACCATGACGTACGTGCTCAGCCCGAGATTTTCTCCAGCCGAACTCCGTCACCCATGCACTGGGCTCAGCCCGGTCTGAGCCGCGCTTTGCTTTCTGTGCCAGAGATCCCGCTCTCCTGGCTTGTTATTTGCATGTGAAAACGCAGCGAAATTCTATCTTTATGGTGGTTTTAAATGTGCCTTTGCAGTTGGCACCAGTGGCTACGTCCCCGACCTCCGCCGCTCGGTATAGCCAGACTCCAATTTGTGCGTTCCAGCGCCAGTGTCCTGCTGGCCAGGGAAGGGACCCGCTGCACAGTTCCTATTTTTTTCCCTATTGTCATGTAAAGCAAAGAGCAGGGAAGTGATATGCAGCTGAAATGCCAGTGCTGCAGCTACAACCTTTCAAGAAGTTGCTCTTTGCAAGTCCTTCCGCCGCGAGGAGTCAGTTTGAAGGAGGTTTTTCTCTGGCTTGACTCGCACTTATGGGTGGAAAGGAGCGAGACAGGCGCTGGCAGGTTCCCGAAGGGTGTGTTAATATTGAGTGCTGTGAAAGAAATGCACAAACTGCTGCTTTAATGCTGGTTTAATGCTGTCTGGGAAACAATTTGTTTTGTTCAAAGTGTGAGCGTGCGCACGGCTGAAGTATTTTGGTAGCGAGCGTACAGACCCCGATCCTGGGGAAAAGGGGGAAATCCCACCCTGCTTCCTAGCTCCGAGGGAGGAAGGACGGGGAAACATTCCCTGAAAATCTTTTATTTACAGCGAGTGGCTTTTCTTGGAGATTTTCTGCTTTGTTTGGGTTTGTGGTTTTGGTTTTTTCCATCACGAACGAGTTCTCTGCCTGTTGCTGTCTGGTGGGTTGGGGAAGCAGATCCCAGGGGGACCCAGAAGGCAGAGCCTCGGGCGGGGGCCGGGGATGGGGACGCAGGTTTGGGCAGGCTCAGCCCTCCCGCCCTGCATGGATGGGGAATGGGGCAGCTCCAGCCTCACCAGCGTGATTCACCAGCACTGGGATGGCGCACGGCACGAGCTGGAAGGATGCGTCTCCCATCAAAGCTGCTGCTTTAACACTGGGCGAAGGTTTGACACGGTGAGATCTGGTGTACAGAACTCTGGAGCTCCTTTGCCTTGTTCCACATCCTCTGGCTGCCCCGTACCCCAAAGCCACGGTTGTTCCTGCTCCAGGGGTGCCCAGCCCAAAGCCCCACGGCGCTGAGCATCCCGTGCCACAGGATGCACACAGTGCTGGGGTGGAAAACAATGGGAACAACCCGCTCCTCTTCCCTGCAGCCCTGCTCCTCGGGTACCGTGGGGATCTGAAGCAGAGCATTCAGGTGGGTGCATTAACGAGCAGAGCCTCGTTAGTGCGACGACAACATCGCCTGCTCCTGCCTTTTGCAGGGCGGCAGCAGATTTGCTGGTTCCCAGGCGCGTGGGCTGGGTACGGGATGGATGGACATTGGGACGGACATCAGGACAGATGTTGGGATGGACATCAGGATGGACATCAGGACGTCCAAATTCCCATCCCAGGCCCTGGCTGTGATTTATCGCACGGCCCTGGGCAGCCACAGGAACTTCCCTGCTCCCCGGCAGCCCCGTGAGAACGCAGGCTGCTCATCCCGCAGAGCCCCAGGAGCGGGAGGGAGGTGGGGAAGGGCAGGAATCGCTGCGTCAAAG
The DNA here is from genome assembly GCA_013400615.1 of Syrrhaptes paradoxus. Lineage (NCBI taxonomy): Eukaryota > Metazoa > Chordata > Aves > Pterocliformes > Pteroclidae > Syrrhaptes > Syrrhaptes paradoxus. The sequence goes on along the minus strand of VZTO01000502.1, from coordinate 15,300 downwards.
CCGGGCACTCTGACTGCGGGGAATAATTATGAGTTGGGTTTTTTTTTTTCTTTTTTTTTTGTTGCTCTGCTTCATCATTTTTAATATGTAGTCACTTAAATGAGGCACACGCCCTTCTTGGCAATTATTTGTAATTGTTCCCTGTGAGTTCCTGAACAAAACGCTCTTTATTAGTGCTCAAAGCTTCCAAAACCATTTCAGATCTGATAGAGACTTTGCTCAGCAGGCTGTACCGCACGCTAGCCCATTAATTAAATTTGCTGATAGGATAATTTATTAGAAGAATATACTCAATATGTTCTTTAAATCGTGGGGTTGGCCCGGGCTTTCTGCGGTGTAATCCAGGGCGCTGCTATTTACGTTTGGGGATAAAAATGAGCTTTTGCATTTAAATTCAAATGAGCATCTGAACGCAATGACTGGGTCTGTGGCGAATTACCCCGCTGGAATCTCACCATCCTGCCGTGGGGTTTCACGTAGTTTGAAGGCGCTGGGAAGGAGGAAAAGGCTGCGGAAGGATGGGGAAGCGATGGGGAGCGGCCGGAGCCGCTTTGGAGGCAAAACCTCTGCCCAGAACGGGACGGGAGGGCGGCTCTGCGGCCGGGCTCTGCTTTACACAATTTCTGGGCTCCGGAGCCCCTCGGTCTGCAGTCCTGGGTCATACCATAGGGCCCAAAAAAAGGAACTTGCACATCTATTAAAGAAAGCAAAATAATTGGCTTTGTTTTCCTGTGTGCGAACAATGAAGCCATGTGTGTTTCTTTTCATAAATCCTGATTTTTTTTTTTTTTTTTTTTAAGGAACTCCGCTGCAGAATCAAGCGTGGAAGCCGACATAATTAAAGGCTTCTTTTTCCCCCGCCGTGGTCCTCTGGCCTTTGAAGAGCTCGGGGATCCCTGAGGAACGCTCTGAACTCTGCAATATTTTGATAGCTGCAATAACATAATCAAAAGATGCTTTCATGGAGAGAGCACCTTGTGTGCACGGCGGCCGCCCCCTCTCCTCCTGCCCGTTTGATGGGGTCCAGAGCTCTTGTGCAGATGGGGAGCTGGATTTTCTGCCGGGGCTCCTCCAGGGAGGCTGCCTCAGTGATGCTCTAGAGCTTTTTGGGGAAAAAAAAAAAAAGGGGGTGACCCCTTGCCCATCTGCCCCAGCACCACGATGCTGGGCTGGGGACCCCAGGGTGGGGGGACAGGGACCAGGGAGGGCTGCACCCACCCACACCCCCTGGGCTCTGCTGCCCCTCGAGCTGTTGCGCACAGCAATTCCCTTCTGCCGGAGAGGCCGCCAGGTTGTTACTCATCCTGAAATCCTCATTAAACTCTTTAATTTCTCCCTCTCGTTAGCGTGCCGGCTCAGCTGTTTCCGTGAATCCTCCTCTCTTCCTGAGCCCTCGCCATCCTGGTTTTTTTCCATGTTGTCTCCACAAGCTGCAGCCCCATGCGTGTCCGCTCCACCTGAGCTTTGGCAGCCGGGGCCGCTTGGAACGAGGAAATTGGGGCATTTCTTTAATCATTAAGCTGCAATCATTAAGCTTTAATCAGGCCAAATGAGGGTTTGAATCCCGCCGCCTCGCATCGCTCTGTAATTGTCTGAACTCAGTCACTCCTGAAGCAGAGCCATCCTGGGGCTCTGTCCCCCCGGGGGGAGCACAACGGGCACGGTGCCACCGGTGTCCCCCGCGCCGGGTCCCCGCAGAGCTGGCGATGCTCCCAGCCTTCTCGCTGCGATGACCTTGTCCCCGGGACAGGGGTCCTGGGGCTGGTCTTAGGGGGTCACGGGGGGGATGGTTGGCCCTGGATACACCCGAACAGCCCCTCTCCCTGTCCCCCAACCCCCGAGAGGTTGAGTTTGTCCCCTGGAAGCTGAGCTGGCTCTTTCCCTTCCCTGTGCTCTGTCTCTGCTCATCATCAGTCTCCTTTAGATGCTTTTGCAGCAGCCCTGGCACGAGGGGGAGCGGGGAGCGGTGATGCATGGGGGCATCCGTGCCAGTTGTCTCCGCTCCGACTGGTTCATCACCCCTTGTCTCCCATAAAAGCAGCTATTCACAGCAGAACGGGAATGGATTCTCATCAAAGCCTGCTAAATTACTCCGAGACAAAGCCAGGCGCCAGCGTGCAGGCTGCGTTGCCAATTCTTCACGGCGTGTTTAATTTACCGCAGAGTCCTCGCCTTCCAGATTTAGGAGGGTGCTGCTCAGCCCCCGGCTGGCATGGCGAGGGGGGGATACAGCAGCACCCTCCTGCCCACAGCACCCCAGAGCTGTACCCCGGATCTGTACCCCAGAGCTGCACCCCAGAGCTGCATCCCGGAGCTGTACCCCAGAGCTGCATCCCAGAGCTGTACCCCAGAGCTGCACCCCGGAGCTGTACCCCAGAGCTGTACCCCAGAGCTGCACCGCTGGACTAAAAGCAAGCTACATAATTCTGCTGCAATAAAAGAGCAGAATTCCCGTTGCTGATACAATTTCACAGAATTTACCCTCTTTTTAACGCGTGGATTTCCCCATGCGTTCTGAATTTCCCGTTGCTCAGCTGACGGCGCTGACTTTCCTCCCACTCACACGTTCACACCAAGACAACTCAAGTGAGAGGAGGATGGGTTGGTTTTGCCCCAGTAGCGGTTCCCCAGTGCAGCTTATACAGCTTGGGGAACGAAATACGGGGGGGTTATAGCTCTTAAGTACTTCCCCCAAACCACCTGAATCCAAATTTGTCTGAAATCTGTTTTTTCTCTGCAGCCGTTCCCCCAGAGGGATGCTCTGGAGGCACCTCGGTGATGAACCCACCATGGCCGAGGGTTTCCGATGGTGATGGATCTTCTTCTTGGGGATGGATGTCAGCAGCTTTTGCCCATCGCTGCTGCCTTGGTGCCCACTCGAAACGACTGACACAGCTCCGGTGGGTGGCCCGTGGAAGGAAAACCTGTTTGATGATGTGAAGTGAGATTTTGGGGTGTGTTCAGGTTTTTTGGGGACAGCACTGCTGCAGTCAGCACCAACCAGCACATTTCCGTCGGTGCCGGTGCGTGTGATGCTGGGAGCCAGTGGGGCTCTGCCGGCTGCTGCTTTGGGGGTCCTGGGGCCATTGATGCTGTCTCATGCTCTAAGCCATGGCTTTGTGTGATGGTTTTCCCTCTGGTGAGGTTGGGGGCTGGTCCCCACAGCGAGACCACCCTAAACCCCCCCATCTTGGAGCTGTGTGGCCAAAGGACCCCAGATTCAGCCTCGCCAACGCAGGGGGGACACCAGCCCCTGTCGTCCCTGTCCCCATCCACCCACCCAGCCATTGTGGGTTCTCGCAGATCGCTTGGCGTCGGGCCGCGGCACGGTACTGCCGGGTTTGCGTTGAAACCTCTTATTACCAAACCCTCCGCGTTCCTCCGGATTGTTTCGCCCGTTATCGTTTTTCCCACAATGCGCTTGCATGATCCTCTCTCAGACTTAACCACATGGCAACCACATCACATAATGCGACTTCTGTTCCGAGATTATTCATAATTTTTTTTTTCTTCCCTATTGTTGCTTTGCCAAGTTTTTTTTTTTCTTCTAATTCTGAGAAGCTGAATTTAAAAGAGCAGTGTCTCCGGTGCGAGGACATGCTCAGGAGGCAGCGTGAGCAAATCAACTCGACAAGTGTGTTCACAGGAGTCAAACCGGGGGGGGGGGCAGTTGGGAAAAAAGCAAAACAAAAGCCCCTCCAAAGGTCTATTTTTATTTTATTTCATTTTCTGGAACGTCTCATCACATGGAATAACAATGCATCCCGGCGAAGAGACTGCAGCCAGGCTCCAGCGAAAGGGCAGCCGAGGAAAAGCTTGTTTGCTGAGGAGGTTTTTCTGTGCAATCCATCACCCGTGCCAGCTCCAGCAGCACGGGATAAACAGCCAGAAACGAGCTGCGCTGGCTGGGGTGCGTGCTTGCAGACGTGCTGCTGGAAGGGAGCCCGCTGCCCACGTCCCCGTGTCCCCTACAGGGATGGTGTGGGGCGGGGGGCTGGGGGTGCGGGTACCACTCGGGTGCCACCCCGGCTCCGGGTCCTGCATCCCGGGGAGATGCTTGGAGTCGGTCCAGGGGGGAGGGAGAGCAACAGGGGACTGGGCAACATGAGCGGTGATGGAAGCTGGAAAGAACTGGGGTTGTTTAGTCTGGAAAAGGGAAGGCAGCAGGAGAGGGGGGAGTTCCCAGGCCCTTCGGGGGGGCTGCGGTATGAGGAAGGGGCTGGCACGGTTCCCATGCCCTGGGATGCCAGGAACTGCCGCGGCCGAGCCTTGGCGCTACAAAACCACCACCATCCGAGCCCCGCCGGTCTGATGAGCGCTGGGACGATGGGAAGTGCACCAAAACCCCGGTGTTTTGGCCCAAAGGTGGGCAGCCACCGCAGCGCTGCCCACTTCTTGGCATCATTTCTGATGTGAGGACTCCAGCCAGCAAGGATTTCAGCCCTGCCTCCACTGTGGTTCAATATTTTACCCAAAACCAGAGCTTTCGAATGAATTTCCCCGGGAGCAGCCAGCGGATGCTCTGGTGTCACCCACAGGTGCCTTTGATGGGCAGGCGGGGGGATGCGGCCGGAGTCCCTTCAGGGTCGGGGGTGGCAGTGGGCGGAGGGGATGGCCGGTGTTGTCTGGGAAGGATGTTTTAATCTGGGGTTTTGCTGAGATTTGTTTTTTGATAATTGTGAGCATGCGTTGTCTCTGAACGCCCTGGCCTGGGCATCCTCCACGCTGTCGGGGAGGCTGGCAGATGTACCGGGCGTGCGCCGGCATCACTGATGGAGAGGGAACATCATTCCCCCAACACCTTCAACTCAAAACCCCTTTTTGTTCCAGTTGCTTTTACTTCACAGCTGCTGGAAGCTGGATTTGTTTAGGGCCAAGAATTTCCACTTTCATCTTTCTCCTTACAAACCCCCCCACCACCTTCATTTTTCCTTCATTTCTGCATCTTTTCATTCTGGAGTCATCAGCCGTACCGGCCAGTTTAGCATAAGAAATGAAATTAATTCTCACGCTCAGGCTCCAAATGTAAATTCATTTATTAATAATTTAAATAGATTTATTTATGCAGTTTGATATTTTTCAGGTTCAGGGAAGCAATTCATTTTTCTCGCGCTGATGATCAACAGACACCGTCATTAAGCTCCTTCCCCCGTCCCCTTCTCCCATCCCAGCCTGCTAAACAGATAAAAGATGGGAACCCGCTGGTCTCGGCAGGCGCCCAGGGAAGCTTTCCATGAGCTAATGTAGGTAAATAATTAATCCGACTTTATCTTCTATCTGCTTTGGATATTTCCTCCACAGAAAAGGGACGGATTTGATGGATTTTCTTCCCAAACATTTCCATTCCCACCATATGTAGAGCTTCTGCCAGATGCGTCGAGCCTCCGAGGAGAGGGGCAGAACCCCCGGAACCCGGCGGCGAGGCTGGAGGGGATCAGGTGGTGGATGTCGATGTGTTAACGGCACCCACAACATCGTGCTCCCGGCCAGATCGGGATAATCGGCAAAGCCGGCTCCGTGGGATGTGGTGGAATATTTTAAGCAAGAGTCACGTGCGTTTACTTAGAATGAGATGTCCCCGAAACGAAACCCTCCATCTGCAAACCCGCAAGCCCCAGCCCACCTCCTGACAGCTCTTGGCACCTGGTTCTCATCTGTGTCGTGGGTCCACCCAGCCCTCAGGGTAGGGATACCGCAAAACCCTGGGAATGTTTGAAATTTCGATCCATTTCCTTGTGGTTTGGACCCCTCGGAGATGAATTGAACTTTCTATTAATCTGGATTTGCTTTCCTTCTGCTGCGAGACGAAGTCCCTCTGCCGAGCCCTTCCGACGCGTGCGAGCCCTGCCCAGCTGCATGCAACGGTGCACATCTGGAACGTTATTGCCAAGACTCGCCATTTTTTTGCCCAAAACTGTCGAGCAAACCCGATCGCATCGGCATGTGGCCTCAGAGCCAGGAGAAACTTGGGGTTTGCTGCAGTGAAGGGGACGGGCACCGTGCTGGAGGTTCCCTTTCATCCCAGGCTCACCCGAAGATGCGAGCTCCGCCGTGCCACAACACCGGCAAAGTGCCGGCTCGGCCGCGTGGCCGCCTTCCCCACCATCCCTCTCCTGCTCGCTTCCGCGAAGCTTCAGCATTTCTCTTTTATCTCCCTCCTGAGAGCTTCAAAGACGCCGCGAAGCCGAGTCCTACCTTCCTGCAGATGGGGATTAACCAGCTCGTGCTTCCTGTACCCGTCCTGCAGGACTGGAGTTGATTTATTTCAGCAGCAACTCCACAGCAGTTCCTGGACGGATGCAAAACCTTCTCCTGGCTCGACGGGCGATGCCACCGTCTTCGCCTTTGGATTGCAAAACTCATGCAAATCCCAGCCCTCCTCCCTGCTGCCTGCATGGCCTGTTCTCGTGGGCAGGAAGCAGCATGAAGTTTGCAGGAGCTGTTCTGCAGGAAAATCCCTGGAAACCTCCCCACCCTGGCCCTGGCGTGCACTGGTGCGGGTGCAGAGCCCCCCAGCATCCACCTGCAGAGGGCAGGGTGCTGGGCAGGGATGCTGCGGACATGCGCGGTGGCACGGTGATGGTTGTGCCCCCCCAGATAAGCAAGAGAACCCCACAGACCTTGTTCCTTGGACCTTGAGCCTGACGTGACAATTAGCAGAAGGAGCATCAGCTCAAATCTCCCAGAATATTGTGAGCAAAGCGTTGGAGCATCTATTACATTGATTTCAAACCATGCAAACTGAGGCACGTGGCTGTTCCTGTTATTGCACCGTCGCAGGATGTGCTGCTTGGCTTTCCCTGGGTTATTTTTGTCCCTGGGGGCAGTCTGAAAGTGCCCAGCAGCATGGGTCAGGCCAAAAGTTTGTTTAACCCCAGCGCTGGCGAGAATGGGTGTGAGACACGGGGTACGGCTCCTGGTACGTGTCCCGGCTTCTCTCCTCCCTGCTGACCTCCGCCAGATCTCTGAGCCGGGATAGCCTCCGACGGAGATGGGAGGGTGCTGGGGGGAAGCTCTGGGGGCTCTCGCATGGTCCAGCACCCGCCTCTCCCCTGGTCGGGGGTTTCCTGCACTTTTTTGGGAGGATGCAAAAGCGCAGGGTTTTTTTGCTAAAATAGAGTTTTCTGGGGAGCATCGGCAACAGCTTGGCCAGGAGCTGAAGCCTCGCTCCCTTCCTGGTGTTTTAAGGCTTTGAAGACCTGCAGAGTTTCTGCATCACGGGAAAAGTGGGCTCGTGCTCGGGTGCTGCAGCGGGTGCTCGGTCCTCAGCTAAGGAACCAGCACCGTTGTGTCCCGGCTGCTGCAGGTGGAAGGTCCCTCTGGTACCCGGAGGTCACCACCACCCCTGCTCCTCGCCACCAAACCCCCCTGAGCATCTCTGCAGAACCACTTTGCTCTCCACGTGGTTTCTTATGCGTTTGATGATTAATTGCCCGACTGCAGGATCTCAGACAATGGGCTGAGCCGATGGAAAGTGTGGTAATTGGGGGGGGGGATGCTTTCGCTGTGATTTTGCAGCAGATCCTGCTCCTCGGGAAGGATCACACGTGGTGCCGGGGGTGCAGAACACCGTGGCCATGCAGATGGCTTTCCCAGGCGGCTGTGGGCTGCGGGAGGAAGGAGGAGAAGCCCTGCACAGCAGGCACTGGGCCTCCACGCATTGGTTTGCACTTCTTTCAAATAAAAAAAATAATTTTTTGTTGTTTTAAAAGCAAATGATTCTCATGGAAAGCTGGTGTTCACAGCATATTTCTCAGGTTTGTTCCATTTTTGAGGAAGAGGATGGACCCTCTCATGCTGGTCTGAGCCACGCTGGAATATTTTCTTGCAAGAGAAAATAAAAAGTTGGTTTTTGAAGGATGCGAACGGTTTCTGGAGATGCACCGGCAAAGGCGGGTAACATTTGCAGTTACATTTCTTATTTTACAATTTGGAGGCCAAGCCCAGCAGACTCCTGCAGGAGAGGGCTGCAGCCCCGGGACCCCCCCAGGGTTTTAGCCAGCGCCTTCCCTAATTTATTGGTTTTTCCCCCTCGCAGGTGGAGCCGTGGAGGGCAGGGCTGCGCAGGCTGCCGGCGAGCCCGGCTTCCCAGGAAAGCAGCAGCAGGACATTGATTTATGATCAAAAGGGCAAAAGCAAAGCAGAATAAAAAGAATACTTAAGACTTAAAAACAGGGAAATCTCGTTTCTTCCTGTGTAGGTGTTACCCGGGAATCTTTCATGTTAAACTTAAATGGAATGGAGAATGAGGGGAAAATCCCCCCGGGACTCGTCTGATCCTTGTAGCCCTCTATTAAAATTAATCCGGGCATTGATCTGTACAATTTATTAATCGCCGGGCGCGGGGAGAGGAGCCGATGCTATAAACAGCCCCGGCCCTTGCTGGAGCATCCCGGCTGCCGCGGGTCCCTTGCCGGGTTGTCACCTCCACGCCCGGTGACTTCATAATTGCTCCGAGTCGTTACGGTCCGAACCCCGCAGAACCAATTAGCCACCGTCCCCCCCGAGCTGCGGCGGGGAGGGGGCGCGGATCCAGAGCCTTCGAATGGCAAAGCAAGAGCAAAGCCCTAAATCTCTTTGGCTGCCTGATTAATAATCCTGCCAGCCCATCACAGGCACTAAACAGCAATGCTGGTTGCAGCTGAATTTTTTATACTTTCTATTAATCTTTAATGATAGCTTGGTCACCTAGTCTCTTTTATCTTGTCAGATAAATGTATGGTTAACAGGATAATGAGATTTCTGAGGCTCTGTTCTAGCTTACAGCCGTGCAGCGCGCGGGCTGACCCCTGCCCCTGCCGCGGCGCGGAGCGGAGGTGATGGTAATTGCGGGATGTGCTGTGAATGTATTGGAAGCTGATGGATGGTTTAAACTTTGATTTGAGGTCGGGAGGTCCCTCGGCTCTGGAAGGCAACTGTGGTTTTATTACTTGCAGGATCTGATGGGGATGTAATTAGATTTAGCTATTGCTTTATTAATAAGTAATTGTTCCTACTATTGCTTTGGGTTAGCAAATATATTCCGCTGATAATTTAGGGCATTGATATGGCTTTATTTATTAATAAACGGGGATGTATATTTTCGCCTGTAGCAAAGACTAGCACAGAAATCTGTCTGGCCACCTCTCCCGGAGTGAAGGATTTGTTCTTTATTAATTCAATAATTAACATGATTGTGGGAAGGCGGCTCTGCTGCAGAAAGCTGGCAGTTGTGCGGCTGTGTGCTGGGTGCATGTGGGACAGCACCCAAAACAGGGACCTTGCAGGAGGCTGCAGCCCCCGTGGGTGCTCGGCACTTCTCCCAAGCTCTGCCCCCACCTCGAGACCCCCCCTGGGCCTGGCCACCAGCCCCCTGCCCCTTGGGGGGCTGTGGGGAGAGACCCTGGGGCCGAGGGCAGATGGATTTGCCGGGAGGGCCGATACGAGCATCCTTGTGAGCATCTGAGCTCGCTCACGGAGTGCCATCGGGAGCCCACCGGATCCCTTGCTTCACACCCCACGTGCTGAGGGTGCTCTCCCCCACCGCTTGACCCCTCCCCATCACCCCCCAGGTGCGGGTGAAGCCCCCACCCCAGGGAGGGACCCCTGAGCCCCTCCATCCCCACGTGCAGCTGCTCGGAGCACCTTGGGGGCTGCGTTGGGCTGGATGCCCTTTTCCTTCCCCTTGTACTCATTCTTTTATTTTCCAGAAGGTGGTGGGACAAGGAGGGGCTGGTGGCGGTACCAGCCCCATTTCCCCAGGGCTGTGGGTGCTCGGCGTGGGCACACACTGGTCCCCGCACGCAGCCGGGGCGGGCGCCCACATTTCGGTAGCAGGACGGCGTTTTGTTGCTGTGCCGCTCAAAGGAAGCTCCTTGCATTAATTATGTTACCATGTAGAAAGCTCCGGCCTGTCATATACTTTTTTTTTTTTTAAGCTCTGTTTTTCATAAAGTGGTCCTAAAATGACACGGAAAGCAGCTGCTTAAGCAATTGTGCCAATTAATGGGTCTCTGAAATTAAAACGCCTACACAGTCTAGATGAGATTTCTCCAGGAGGGAATTCAGCAATTGTCTTCATGATAATCAGGCTTGACTTGTCTTAGCACACATTAATAAAAAAGCAAATGCATTCAAAGAGATGCCCTTTAGTGGAGAATATCCACAATATAGTAATGAGTCTCCGGAAAAAAAAAAAAAAAAAAAAAAAAGAAAAAAAAAAAAAAAAAAAAAAAAAAAAAAAAAAAAAAAAAAAAAAAAAAAAAAAAAAAAAAAAAAAAAAAAAAAAAAAGTGGGAGGGAGGGGATCGAGGAGGGATGCTGAGCTGGCTCCAGTCTTTCCTTGGGGGAGGGAGACTTGGAATTCATGTCATGGACTCGCTGGATTCTCCCGCTGCAGCTGCCGAATGCAAATCTCCACTTTGTGCCCGAGCAGAGCGCTGGCACCAGCTGAAGGGAAGGGTCGGTGGGGGTCTGACCCGAAGCTGGGCACAAGGGGGGCTGTGGGACCCCCTGCACACAAGGGATGGAGATGGGGGCTCGGCTGGGGGCTGTGGGGAGCAGCGTCAATGCCAGACTCGTTATCTGCCCCCCGTAACGATGCTGTCCAGCACCCATCCTGCCCTCACCCAGGGGACAGCGAGGGGTTGGGGCAGGTGGGTGCCCTATGGAAGGCTGGCTGGGGGGACAGAGGGACAGGAGGACAGGGAGACGGGGTCTGGTGGTGGCACTGCTGCCTGCTGTGCGCCAGGGCCGGGTGGGCACCAGGGGCTGGATGGGGTTCCTGCCCCACGCCGTGGGCTCCTCTGCCCAGTGTAGGATGGGCACAGCATCCCCCCTGCCACCCCCCGGGCAGCCCATGGGATCTGTGTCCCGTGGGATCTGCAGGACCCTGCTGGTGGTGGTGGAGGGAGGGTCCCTGGCACTGGGAGCAGGCGGCACTGGTCCAGGCTGCTGTCAGCATCCCAGGCGCAGCCCCGCTGCTGCCGGCATCTCCTGTGGCAGGGTCCTGCGGGGGTTTGGAGCTCAAGTGCAGGTTTGCAGCTGACTGCAGAGGGGGTTTGCTCCGGCTGGAGAAGCTGTGTCGCAGCCACCATCCACACTTGGGGGTTTTCTGGCATCACCCTTGCTGGCTCATCACCCACAGAGCTGGTGGCTTGGCCACAGGAACCTCTTGGCAGGGTCTGGCACCGTGTCTGGTTGGGGAACAGGAGCCCTCTGCTCCGTTTGGCTCCTCTTGACTTTGTTTTTGGCTGAAGATGGGAGAAAGGAGATCCCTGGGCTCTTCCAGCATCCCCCCTGCCACTGCTGGGAGCTGTTGGCCTGACAGCACGATGCCTGTCCATGGTGGATGGCCGGCCTGCCCGGAGGCTGGAAGAGCCGCATCCCTTCTCCACTCTGCTCGGCTGCATCCCTTGGGATGCTAAAGCACCTGAAGAGAGGAGGGGTCCCATCACTGTGCCCTCGTACCAGGGGCTGAATCCACGGCAGGTGGTTCTGCTGTCACCGTTGATGTCAGGCGTGAGAAGGGAAATGCTGTGTGTAGGGTGAGATGTTTATTTTCTGAGTTTCCAGCGCTGTCCCACCAGTGTGTGCGCGATGCCTGTGCTAGTCCCGGGCTTTTTGCAGCAGAAAATTCCTTCCTGGTACGGCACTGGTGGCAGCGGCACTAAGGAGACCACGTGAACCAGGTACATGCACGGGCTGGTCGGGGACAGGGGTTCTGGGTTGGAAGCCCGTGTGCGTGGTGCGTCCGTGTGCATGGTGCATTCGTGTGCATGGTGCATCCGTGTGCATGGTGCATCTGAGTGCATGGTGCATCCGAGTGCATGGTGCATCCGAGTGCATGGTGCATCCGTGTGCATGGTGCATCTGAGTGCATGGTGCATCCGAGTGCATGGTGCATCCGTGTGCACGATGCATCCGTGTGCATGGTGCATCTATGTGTATGGTGCATCTGAGTGTGTGGTGCATCCGTGTGCATGGTGCAACCATGTGCATGCTGCATCCGTGTACACACCTGCAGATAAGCGTGTGCTGCAGCCGTGTCCCAAGGAACGTGCAGGGTTACCTCTGCATCAGCCACCTCATTTCCTTCCCCTCCTAATTACCTGCTCTGCTGGTGGAGCCCTGTTTGTGTTTGTTTGGTGGCTGCAGCCTTCTGACAGTTTGTTTGGAAAAGTCTCTTTTTTTTGTTTTTTTCCTTCTCCCTTGTTATTTTCATTTCAAAAATTTAATAGGCTTTAAAAACAAAGGTATTCAGAACAAACACGATCTTTCCGTATGCAAAATTGATGAAAGAAAAAGACTTACAGCTCTAAAATCCACTGCTGCTGCTTAGATGTGAAAGCAAAGCCTTGAGTCCCCATAAAACTAATCACAGGGGGGCTGGCACGGGTGGGTGCTGGGCTGGTGCCTGTGCCAGGGTCCCTGTGGCCGTGCCCCGGCCGTCCGGTCCCCAGTGTCCCCCCTGTCCCCTGGGGCCATCCCGAGCTGCGGGGTGGGCAGGGGCTGCTGGCTGGGCCCCGGAGCAGCGGGGAGCCTGCGGACCAGGCGTTATTTTTGTTTTAGATTTTCAGATCCATCCTGCTTCGAGCAAATATTTTGATTGCAACTAAGTGAGAACATAACAAATGCTGTTTGGACAAAAGCAGCACATCCACTATTAGGTTTAGACAATTTGTCCTAATATTGTTTTGAATCATGCATTTATTCCCCCATAAAGATTTGATTACTTTGCTTGTTTCATTAATCTTTATTTGTTTAATCATCTGCTAAATCTGTTTAATCATTGGTTTAAGTGGAAAGATTACATGACGATATTTACTGCTCGGTGCCAGCGCTGCCCTGACATCTAATCCCCGCTCTCTCCTGGCGCCGTTTGTCCCCCCGGACCCTCGGTTTGTGCAGCGAACACCCAGGCTCCCACCCACCTGCATTTTCCCGAGCTGTCCATCACCTCCCAGCCCTCCCCAGAACCGGGTGTCCAAACCAAAGGAGAAAAGCCTCCCAGCCACCAAGCCGATGAGGGGATGCTGTGCTGGATGCAGCTCGCTGGAGGGTCCCCATCCTGAAGCATCCCTGGTTCTGCCACCGCCTTGGGTGATGCGTCGGTGACTCCCCTGGGAAGCAGAGGTGCAGCAGGAGATGGGCGACAGCATCTTTTTTATGGACCACATCGAGGGAATTTGGAGACCTCAGGCTTTGGGGGCAGAAACGGGTAATTGTGGCCGCAGCAGCAGGTTAACGCCGCCTTTAACCCTGAGAAGAGTGCCCTGCAAGAGCACTCCATGCACTAGTTTAATAATTATTTTATTTTTTCCCTGCCTTCTCCCCATTCTCAGCCCGCTGGCCAGCCCGGCTCTGCCCACGCCGCTGCCCGTCCCGCGTCCCTCTGCCCCGGCCGAGGGGAGGGATGAATATTTCACGCGCCAGACGCGTTTCCCTCGCAGGGGCTGGGTGGGAGCCATGAGATATTTCACCAGCTCTCCTGATTGTCTGTAATCAGCAGCCTCAATCACCACCGCAATATTTTATGAATTAATAAAAAAAAAAAGATCATGGACGGTCCGGCGGGACACGGGAAGAAACGCGCCCGGCAGAATTTTAATGAACACGAGGGGGAATTTCACCCCTGACGGCTTTGCTGGGGGGAGGATTTTTTTTTCCTCCCCCCCCCCTTTTTTTCCCCTGCAGCATCCCGGGGGCTGCGTGGTCCAGGGGGGTGCTGGCCACCCACGGGGCAGGGCTGCTAATTGCACCGACCGGGCGGCGATTTGCGGCGTTCACCGGGCGCTGGCGGACCCGCGGTGGCAGATCCTGGACTCGTTACTGAATAATTCATCGGTGCGTTAATGCCTGCGGATCCCAGAGCTCTCTCCTCCTCTCGCTGCTCTGCTCTGCCCACTTGGGAAAACTTTATTATGCCTCGCTCCGACGCCGGAGTACACAGATAAAAGATAATTGCTTGGCTTGACTCCCCCATTGATATGAAAATAAGATTTAAATTATTCACTTCAGTTTAAAGGTTAGTTGAAGGTTATTACGGGGGATAAAAAAAAAAAAATCACTCTTCATAACATTTCTGTTGGAGATGAGACAGGTTTGAAAGGCCTAATTTGCACGGCGGGCTGAGGCGGCTTGTTGTGAATAAACCCAGAGACCCTCAAGAGATTTTAATCGCCGAGAAGTCAATTATTTATAAGCAAATTACGCGTAGCTGCCCGGGTGCATACAACACGGCTCGTCACGAATAGGGACACGATGGAACCTCTATAACTTAATATACCTCCCGTTGCACAATAGCAAAATCTTTACCCGGCGCTTTCCTGCCTCTAATCCCGGCTGGAATTTAATGAGCGGCTGAATTTTGGGGGGGGGGCCCGATCCTGGCTCCCCTGGACTCCTGTTTGTTTTATTCTTCCCCTTCCAGCCTCCGTCTCCAGCTCCCTTTTGTGCTGCCGCCTTGTAAATGGAATTAAAGGATTGTAAATTTTCCTGCCGAGCAATAGGTCTTGAAAGCGGGACGTCGCTTTGCCGAGCGATCGGCTTTACCCGGAGCTTTCACTTAATGCTCTTTTATGTAGGAAACTATTTTCGCGTCTGGTGCTGGGAGAGTGGCAAATCTCCTGTACCGAGTTAATAATTAATGCCGCGGCGGCTTCTGGAAGCGGGGCTGTATTTCAGCGGTGGGCTCGCCCTGACCGCAGCGCTCTCTATTAATCATCCGCAGTCGCTGCTATGCAAATAAATAGCTCTGGAAAAACCGAAATCGCTGCCCACCGCGCGACGGCATCCCGAGCCTCCGCATGTGCAACGTGGCTGCATAAATCACTGCTTCTGCGCGGCGATGTATGGGTGTAAAGTGTACGTGTAATAGAGAGATTATGCATTCAGGCTTCAAACGGAGGTGCATTAAAAAGACATCTACATCTTCCAGTCGGGTGCCTGCATTAATCCTGGGAAATGCAAATGCGCTTCTGTGCCCTGGGGTGAGCATCGCTGCGGAGAGGAGCGGGGCTGGCAGCTCCTTCCCTTGCACTCCACAACCCGCTTTGCTGGAGCTCCGAGCCCCCTGCTCTGTCGCTCTCCTGGCAAAGCCCCGGTACCCCGAGGATGCTCCCTGAGGCTCTCGGTGGGTGCGAGCCATGCCGGGGATTCGCCGCCAGACCCTGCGTGGGGGTTGTTGTTGCTCTGCCGAAGCCGGGTGGTGCAGGTTGAGTATCCGCCTGGGGCTGAAGTGATTTGAGTTTTGGGGCCACTCCAGCTGAAGTAATCTATCAGATTCCTGGAGGGTATTTAGAAGAAAAGGAAAAATAAAAAA
>VZTO01000496.1:18968-46957 GCA_013400615.1 Syrrhaptes paradoxus | reverse complement strand
TGTCAGGTGGTGAGCAGTGTCACTGCCTATCACTCATTTGTATGTTTGTATAGATCACTATTATGATCATCATTATTTCCAATCTTATTACAGTTTAGATATCAAATTGTTTTTATCTCAACCCACGAGTCTCTTTTCCCTTCACCCCTTTGATTCTCTCCGCAACCCCAGGAGGTGAGAAGGGGGAACGTGAGCAAGCAGTGGTGCAGTGTTGTGCTGCCAGCCAGGGTAAAACTACAGCAATTCTTCTTACTTATTCTATCAGGATAGAAATGACAACAGAGATAAATGCCTGTCTGCTTGATTTGTATGTGTTTCAAGACTTTGGTAAAGCAAGCCTGACCTTTATTCTAAGTTATGTAGGGATATTCTCTCAGCTTAGACTGTAATAAAACTTTCAACCCCTCATGACTCTTTTTATCACCTTTCATGCTCTTTTGGGAATGAAGTCCATGTGTTTCACAAACTCTTCTGCACTCACTGGAAATCACAGAGTCTGACTCTCTGCTGAAAATGTTTTTGATCACTGTCCCTCACTGTGTCCTGTCTTGGCTGGGTGGACACTGATTTCCCCCGAGTCTACCCATTTCCCAGGGGAAGCATGCCCTCACTTGCCATGGACTTCTGTACATTTCTGCGACCACTGGCCTGAGACGGCTGGTGGGAACCACCAGCTACACTTGCCAGTGGCACTTCATGAGCCAATGCTCTTTTGCTAGAGAGAGGACACAAAGAAATACATATTTTGTTTCCCAGTTGATGGTCCTAATGCTTCTTTGTCAAATGAGTAACTGAATTCACATTTATCAATGGGTAATTTAATTTCACTGTGCACATTACCACCTGAAATGCCAGAGCTGTATTGTGTTGTTTGGAAGATGGAAGCACCTGGGTGGATATAGTCCAAATGCAGAGCCCCGCTGAACACCCACATGTGAATTTGTCTTGAATTTGAATTGCGTGTTTCTAATACAAGAGAGCTAATATGTCTTCCCTTTTTTGCTCTGAAAAAGACCAGGGTTATTTATGGAATAGTTGTGATGATCTAGTTTGTGTACTCCTATTGAAGAAAATGCTCGCATGCATACTATTACTCCCCTAGGGGAAAAAAGCTCCCCTCTAAAAAAATCCCAAACCCAAACAACAAATCAAAACCAGAAAACTCCAGACTCTGAGAAATGAAAGGCTTTTGGTTTCAACGCTGATTTTTTTCAGGTATTTTCCAATACTACTTCCCTTTCTTCAGTTTTACAGGTGCATTCAGCTTTTATATGAAGGAATACAAAATATCATCCCCACACCCTGATTTCCCACTGTGAATAACTGGTAATTTCAGTCAGTTCTGATCGAGCATAAATGAAAGAATAATACTTGGCTCAAGTAAATTTATCTTCTCTCTTTCTGTTTACCGTCTCCTCATTCTTTTGGATTTTGGATGGGGATTTTTCTTCTTTTTTTTCCTCTGGTCTTTTATATCTTTTGGAATAAGCAACTGTCTGTCCTTCCTTCTCTTCTCCCACCCACGCCCCTCCCTGGTTTCATTACTCTTCCCTCCCACCTCATCTCCTCTAACCCCACAATCTCATTTCAGTAATGGCCAGTATGCTGCTTCCACTCTCCGCCCATGTATCGCAATGGAATCGATTCATCAGGTTTCTTGATCAAAGAATCTTTCATGTCTACGCAAACTTTGGCTTGAAAGCGATACTATGCTCTATCAGCTTTCGTTGTCAGATCCTGGTGGCACATTTGTCTTATTCAGAATTTCTCTCCAAAGAAAGTAATCTTCATTGCAAACACTATTGTGTTGGTATCGGAAAAATTCTCTATAATAGCTTTTGCAAAATACTTAAGTGCAAAATTATCCACATAAAATGTTCAAAAACAGTAGGTTAAGTCCTTCAAATTGTACAAATGCATACATTTTGGGGACATTTTACAAAATATGACTGCCATGCTTCCTGTTGGCTTTTGGGGATTCTATTCTCTCTCTATTCAGATTTTCAAAGAGTGGAGTGGGGCTTTTTTTGGTGGCAGTGGGATGCTTGTTTTTTTAATCCTGTCACCAGAATGCAAAACAGACCCTACTGATAAAACAAAAGATATTCAGCTAATCCCATGAATCCAGGAGCCAGTAGGAAGACAAAGATGAACATCTTGATAAAACGAGGAGTTATTTTTAATTTTCCCCTAGAATCAGTTTTGAAACGGTGAGAAGTAAATAGATAAATAACAAAGAAAACTATAAAGCAGCATGGCAAAAGATTCCACGCATTTGTCAGCAGAGCTTAACAGCATTAACCTTTATGTCAGCAGAGATCTGTGTCATACAGCTGTTTAATCACTTCTGTCACAATGAAAACCTCATCCTTCTCCTGTGTTACACCGGTGATTACCCAGGTCACCCAGACTTCTCAGAAATACCAAGATCTCACTCTTCCTTTCTGCTGAAATCCATCAGATGATGAAGCAGAAAGCACATATTTGTTAGTTCCCATTACCGTTAACCCCTGCAGCCCATTTACAACTGGTAACCACTACTCTTTGGAAAAGGGAACATTTTCTGTCCAACACGCCCTTTAGAGCTGAGTTGCCTGTGAAGCTCAGGCTCTCCATCCAACATACTCGTAATGATGGTGATTTTTCATTATGGCATGATTTCATGAAATAACTTTATGCAAGCTGTCAAGTTGAACGAGGGCAAGGGTAGCAATGCATATTCCACACAAGGCTTCAAAGAGCAGAAAATTCTTGGCAAGCTCTGTAGGACATCATGCCCATTCTGACCCTGGACAACTATCCCAGTGTAATCGAGGTTATTTGGACTGCTCTGGCTTCCTCTCTCAGGCAGTATTTGGACTAGAGCTCTCTCTACAGCTTGTCGAGGTTTATGTACATCAGATGGGTTTAGGATTAGATCTTTGTAGAGGTGGGCTTTGAGGATGAGTTCTGTACTTCTCGTAGAAATTTCCTTTTAACTTGTATACATACTCTCAACAAAGTTTCTGGTCTTCTCTGATGTGCCTTTTTTTGTTTTTTTCCCCTGGTGGTGGCCCAGGGGCTCTTTTCATCCATGTCTATTTCCCTGTTGTGTTCTGCTTTGACCTTATCCACTCATTTTTGGGCAAGGGAACCATGTCTGACAGTACTGGTACAGGCACTGTTTTAAACTCCAAATTTGTATCAATATCCTAACAGCAGAGGGGTTTGTATCTTATTAATAATATTTTCCACTCTCTAATTATCTTTCCAATCAGCCTTTCTCTACAGCCTAAATGTTTGCCACATCATTGATACTGTTCTGCAGACAGAAGTACAGAAGAAGGATTGTACTTTGTCTATTGGTAATTGGTTTCTACAAGATTTTACACTGATCTCTGCCGTAATCATTCTAATTTACACCTCCTACCAGCTCTTGATTGCTTGTAGTCTCCAGTCACATTATTCAACCATTTTAAATAACTTTAATTTCAGCCTGCAGATGCAAAGTTGGCATGTCTGTAGTAGAGGTTGCAGATTTTTAATAAAAATGTTTTTTGACATCAAAACAATGTGTAATTTTGGATAAGTAGCAGGCATATAAAGATCAGAAGTGTTTGAATATGGTCAGATATGTACAGGGCGTATATGTGTACCATCTTTTTTTCCTGACTTAGAATTTAATCAGATAATTTAGATGGTTCCCTTGAGGATGGAACAGATTTAGACTTTGATTTGCCCTTGGGTTGAAGGATGGAATTGCAACTTGTTGCCATGAAGAAACTCATTATATGGTGGAAGACACAAAGTCCCAAAACTAAAAAGTGGATATGGAAGTGAAGAGGCTGGGTGGTGCTCAGACCAGGTGAGGTTAAACCACAACAACTTCTTATTCCTCAAGTTTTTCTTTACAGGGGAAGGGACTTAGAGTTTTCTTTAGGTTTAAATTTCTATTAGGAGCATTTATGATTGTGTTGTGGCTTTGTGTGGTGAGTTGGGGTGTTTTTGTTTTTGGTAGCTGTTGATCTGAGAGGCCAGATTGTAAAATTTAAATGGTTTGGAAGCAAGGGCATGTGGTTTTGAGCAGAAGGTGAGTTTGCTAAGACTCCTCTCCTCCAGCACATCTGGCACAGCTGTCCAAGCTATGCTGACTCCAGAGCTGACAATGCGCTGACTCAGGACCTTAGCTTTCATGCTCTGTCACCCTCTAGGACAAGATTTGCTCTACAGTGGTGCAGTCTAGCATATAGGTATGGACTGGTGTGGAGTCACTGGACCCAGTGAGCAGGCTGGTGGGATGTTTTTTCTGCCCCAAACTGTCATGGAGATGAGGAGACTTGTGAAACTCCAGGAAGAGATGCTCTGAGCTGCTGAGGCAGATGGGATGGGTATGAATGACACAAGTTTCCTCTGTCCATGCCTCTTGGGCATATCCTTAGCAAACTGTGTGGAATGATAATACGAGAGCACAAATCAAGAAATGCTGGTCAGCTACTTCTAGTCTCATAGCTCATTATAATACTGCAGAAAAACAAGAAATGTGCTGCTTTGTATTATTAGCTTTCTGTCAGGCTGGTACGTTGCGATTACCTGAAATGCGACAGTTTCCCAAATATAGAGCACCAACACTCAATAAAACAATTAAGTTGCAACTTGTGAATGCAGTTGTGCTGGTAATTGCTGACATATCTACTCAAATTTGCCTAATTATACAATGACTTACCAGAAATTCCTTACTAATGTAATTAAATCGTCTGTGCCATTTTGAACAAGGTGAGTTTTATCACCTGGGGATATCCACTTATAGAAAACTATTTTCCTGTTGTTTCTCTTATCTCAGGCTATTTTTTCCCAACATGACTGATATTATCAAGGTGGAATCTGCATCATGTATCTGATTTTGACTTTTTTATAATCAATTCTTCTGCAGTTTACTTAGCAGAAACTACAAATCCTTCCCTGTGTACTAAACAGGCTCTGATTCAAGAATGGGGTTAGCCTAGCTGTTACCCATCTTCCACGTTATGTCTTTCCCAAGACAGCTGGACAGGAAGACTCTTCAGCTTAAGTTCTGGAAATTAATACAGCCTGGTCTGAAGGTGTCATGGTCAATATTAAATTAGGACCCAAATGCTAGATGATAAGTGGACTATTAAATGGTATGTTGAGGGGTGTGTGTGTGCTTGTATGTGTTGGTTTTGTTTTGTTTTGTTTTATATAAGCTTCTAATGCCTTAAGGGATTTCAGTCTGTAAAATGCTCTTTAGAGTATATTTAACTTACTCTCTTGCCTTCATTCACAGCAGCTCCAAACCTGTAAAAATCCAGCCTACAAACGCTGGCTCTCTATTTCAAACTGCAGAGTTCTGCTGGAAATGTAGAGCTTTAAACCTTTGCAGGAAAGAAAAGTTAGAAAGTGTTATTGGGCTTTGCTGAATGTGGGTGATTTCCTGAACATGGGCCACAGTAGTGTGAAAATATGAGACTCTAAAGCAGTTCCTTTGGTTGCTCACTCAGAGAGAGTCATGTTTTGTGCCTGGGGAAGCTGAGAAGCAGCAACCATGACTCTAAATGTTATGACAGATAACTGAGGCACACTACCCAGGGAATCCTGGAAAGGAAACGGAGCCAGTATTGGCATCAATATTCACTTACCTATAAACAGCTCATACCCATCGTCTAGAGGTATTGTTACCAGAGATCTGGTGGTACTGCTGTTGGAGGTGGGTTCTAGGACAGGTTCTTGACTAGGCACAGGTTCAGGTACACTAGCCTTTCTGCAGATCCCTATGTCTGGAGATGGGTTTTGGATGTGAAACTATGGGAAACTTAAGACTGACACAAGTTATGCTGACACAAAATGATCTTGGAGGCTTTGCATGATTTAATTAACAGAATAGCTGTCCAGTCTTCTTTTGTTAGGCAAATGTAGCCCTCCAAAAGTTCATTTAGCACCGTTTTGGTATTTAAATAATTCTCATCCTAACAGAGGTCCCTTTGTCCTAGTGTTTCCTCTGACTGTCACACAGCACAAATGTGTTGGAAAAGAAAAAACCCAACCAGCTACAGAATATTCTATTTTCTTTTGTATTCATATTTCTTTTCCATTTCCAGTGAAGTCTTCTGTGTAAATCACTTTCAAAACTGTCCACAGCACACCTGGTCTGTACGGTTCTCCTGAGCAGGGCAACGAGGTGCCTGGAGCCAGCGTGCAGTCCACGTGGTCAGTAAAGACAGAGATAAATAGGAAAAAGGACAAACTGGAACCAGTGACTCTCCACCTCTCCCTGCATTTTATCCTTTTCATATAACCTCTGGTTTCTCCCATTTTTTCCTATGTGCCTATGTGCGATTCTCTCAGTTGTGCATCTGACTGATCACTCTTGCTGAGGCAGCAGTTCACAACAGCTGACTCTGCGGTTTCCATCCTTCACGCACTCTTTCTGTCCCTTGCTCTGCCTTTCTGAATGCCTTTGGAAGGCTTCTGCTGTCATTACAAAATATCTTTTTTTTTTTTTTTCATTTATTGTTAGTGGAGCTATCTGCTGTGTTAGGTGAATGATTTACTTCTGTCTTGGACTGACCATCCCTTGGATTTTTTTCTTTCTGGGACTGGCGGTAAGCAGGGTTTAACCCATAGCTATCCAGTACCGAGACAAAAGACAAGATACTTTGGACAACCAGAGGTTGAAGTTCCTTGTCAAATCTGACAGACAACAACAGATTACATAGGTTGGTTGTGAAAGAATTGAAGAAAAGTTTCTAGTCAGAAGCACATAGGCTGAATGGGCAGCCCAGAGACTATATTTATTAAGTTTTTAACATTCTGGCCACTGTATGGCACATGCTGAGGAGGGACTACAGGGAAAGATGGTATCACCCAAATCCTCTGTCAGGCTGGAATCAAGAGCCCAATGACACCTGAATGAATACATTTGAATTAATGCATTGTCTGTATTGTCTAACTTAAAGAGATAAGGAACCAAGAACTTTGGACATTTAAAGAAAGAAGGACAATTATTTCCTTTGGTTTACAATAAAACGAAACAGGGTTTTTTGTTTTTTTTTTTTTTTTTTTTTTTATTGGTTTTTATTTTTTTATGTAATTCTTCCTTAAAATTTTTAATTNCATTCGAAAAAGGGTTTTTTTTTTTTTTTTTTTTTTTCCTTTCAAGAGGGATATAACATTTCAGGAAATTCAGCCATAAAAGACTAAAATGAACTCAGAGACTCAGAGAAGAGCTATGTCTGGAATTTGTAAAGTACAAAGGAAAAGGCAATTAGCTACCCAAATCCTATTGAAAGTCAGTAGCCTTAAGCCACTTTGAAAATCCCAGCACATAAAACTCACTAAAAGCAAACTCTGCGGTAAATGTGAGTGAAGCCAGGGAAGGAAGAAAAGAACAAAGAACAGAATCATAGAATAAAAAATCATAGCATCATAGAATAGTCTGGGTTGGAAGAGACCTTCAAGATCATCTGTTTCCAAAACCCCTGTCATGGGCAGGGACACCTCCCACTAGCCCAGGTTTCTCAAAGCCTCATCCACCCTGGCCTTGAACCCCTCCAGGGATGGGGCATCCACAGCTTCTTCTGGGATTTTGAAGAACAGAGGTTTTGACAGGAGAGCCTAAATCCTCCAGACACATACGACTTTCAGAACTGAGCACACAGGCTTTACTGCTGAATGATGTGCAAACCTCTATTATTTAAATAAGCAAGTGTTGTCCACAATTATGTGCCAATGCATCATATTATCACAAGGGATGCAGGATGCCACTTTCATGCAAACCATCTGGAAATGTGAGGGGCTGCTTCAGCAGGTATCAATAGATTTTCTTCTGATTTTTAATTTCACTAATATATGTTATCAAGTAATCATAACAAAAGGTTTTGGTGTGATTTGTCTGCTCTTTTCTTAGAAGTAGGACACAATCATTTCCTAATAGGATGCCTTTCCACTAAATAAATAGCAGATCAGTCATAAAGCAGTAGAAGAGCAGTGCAGGAATTGCTTGGATTACGATACAGTCATAAAACCAAATCCTGGTAAAAAATGAGTGGTCTTGTCAGACTTTTTGGATGGTACATTCACCTGATACTTAGGGGGAGGCATTTTTAGTACAGGGCACAGCAAGAAGAGTGAATCTGAATTCTTTTGCACTGGCTAGGTGATGTACCTCCTGCCTTTCCTCTTTAGTTTTTTTCTCACATGGCTTGCTTCTCGTAAGATTAGGTAGATATGATTTTGTAATTAACCAGAATGTAATGAAATCTGGCTTATCGTTTATCATGATTAGTTTAATATTCTATTTAATGAGTTTTAAAATGCTGCCAGAAAGCAGAATGTACATCCCCTGAATGGCAGAGGTGCCTGTGAATCCCAATTGTTAATAGCTGGAATAATGACATTGTTCTGCATTGATGTACAATTTTGGATGCTATTACACTTCACATGTATAATGTGTGAAGTATATTATATTATGTGTTACAGCCAGGATCTGCTTCACTGACCTTAGTGCTGGTGCTTTGTTCGTGCATGCTCTCTCAGGGGTATGGTGATGGCTGTTTTCTTCCTGTATCTTAATGAAGCCTGATCCAGGACCGATGGAAAGCTTCTCATTGAGCTTCCTGAGCTTTGGATCAGGCACACAACTTACTGCTGGCAAGATAAGAAGTATTCCTGAATTTCTGAACATTTTGACAATAACAGTAACATTTTTATAATTTTCAAAGCAAGTGCTTTTCACTAATTATGATAGTGATTACGGTATTCAACTCCTAGCTAGGAAGTTGTTCTTGCAAAGGAAAGATGCTAGAACATACCTGAGAAACAACAAAGGAGCATCTTGCTATACAACCAGGTTGGTCTTCGTAGATCTGTTGGGGAGCTTTGTCACTTGTTGCCCAAGGAAGTTTTAAGCAGACTGAGTGATGGTGGAGGCACAGAGGAAAACACATGCAGAGCTGTCTGCTTGGCTTCCCTGTCCACTGACACAAGGTTTTCTGAGGTGGGCTACTTCAGCTTAATTGAACTTCTGGAGGTTTCTAGGTGGAGCACCCCTTTCTAACAAGGCATGCCAGGGATTTCATGTCTTTTTCTGAAAGCAAGCACTGCAGGAGTATTTAAAGATGTGGTGATAATACACCTGCAAAACAAAGTTTTCCCTGCCACAAAAGAGTGCACTGAGCTGTGCAATCTTATCATGCCCTGCATAGAAATAGTGGATCATGAAAAGAGCTCCCTTAGTTTGGAAGCAAAGCATGACTGCCAACTGCTTGATATCATGTTGTCATGTTTGTTCTGATGGCAAATGATAGCGCTATGTTCAGCACAGATCTCTGGTATTTTCATATTGATAATTTCACAATGGGTATGTTTAGTCTCTTTTTTCTCTTTTGTCACTGGAAGCAATTTTCTGAAGCTACAAAAAGTCATTCATCTTTTTTTTTTTTTTTCAGTAGAAGAACACAGAAATATGAGGCTGTGTCCTGACAGACAACAAACTTTTCAGTTCACCACACATTATTGCTCTTAATTCATTCTACCATCCCACGGCACTCTGAGGGACTAGCAGTCCTTTTCCTCACGATTGGGATCTTCTAGATACTGAAAAACCAAGGTATTATCACAGTGTAGAAGAA
The DNA here is from genome assembly GCA_013400615.1 of Syrrhaptes paradoxus. Taxonomy (NCBI): domain Eukaryota; kingdom Metazoa; phylum Chordata; class Aves; order Pterocliformes; family Pteroclidae; genus Syrrhaptes; species Syrrhaptes paradoxus. The sequence continues at coordinate 37,334 of VZTO01000496.1, read as the reverse complement.
GGCTTGAAAGTAAAAGAGGTTTTGAAGCTATGAACACTCATCCAATGGATAGTGACCAAGATTTATTTCTGATTATGATCTGAAATTTTCCAAGTCATTAGGAAGTTAAGATTTTGCAGTTTTCACTAGTTTCCACAGTGGAATGATGAAGGATTTTCATTTTATTATTTTTTGATAGTTGAGATAGATTTGTACTACACTTGTAGTTGTAATACCAATAATGATAAAATTATTACCAGCAATAAATTGATTCATACATTTGAATTGTAGTAACGCATGGGATCCTGTTGTACTGAATAATGGACTGCTACCATTAAGAAGATTGGTTGTTACCCTTAGACCTCTACTCTCCAGATAATCTGGTTAACGTCAGAATCTCAATGATTCTGGGAAGTCTACTTGGGCAAAGACACTAAGGTTTGCTTGTTTCTCTAAATCTTCTCTTAACAATTTTTCAGAATTTATAAAAATGAATTCACAACCAGCTATGTTGGTACTTCATTGAAAATGTTAACCTGACAACAACCATCTTTCCTGAAGTATTTGGCAAAATGTTCTTTTGGTCTTCTTTGGCCCTAACTGATCCTGAGATATCAACAGCATAGTTTGTTGCAAACATGAAAGTGAATATTTTAAAAAATGGTATTTGGGTTTTATTTTTTTGCTTTGAGGGCAGAGGTTTGTTCCCTTATTCTCCCATAACTAGGTTACATGACATCAAAGGTCATGCTAGAGAAATAACGTCTAGAAATAGATGGATAATAATGGTTCAAAAATTTTAGAGGAAAAATGAATGCTGGCAACGCATGTAAGATGTGAAGAGCCTTGTCTTGACAAGAGTCAAGGCGAGAAAAAGTGTAAGAATGAGCATTTCAAATATTTTTTAAACTTAACTTGCCCAAATTCTACCTGATAGGAGAGAAGAATCACTGAAACGTTTTCTCTTAAAAAATGTACAAACATTGGATGAAGAAAATTTTTTCTTGGAGTGGCTTTGTGTTTTCAAACTAATTTATTTTTAGCTGAAACAATCAACACTTGTGGCCCTGCTGAAATTTCCACGCACAGCTTATTCTCTGGATTTCCTCACTGAGCAGGCAGAAAGGTGAGATGGTTCGATGGAGGTCGGGGCAAAGCTGAAGCAGTGGCCATGTGTGTTAAGACATAACACAACATCAGAAGTTGAGCATCTCTCAAAACTTGCAGCCTGGACTGACCCATTTGACTACTGCCCTGTTTTGGCCAGCTCTACAGTAGCCAAGCTTATCAAACATTCTGACTGTTGGTCCACGTGGAGTTGTGCATGCAACAGAGCGGTAAACAGGATGGTGCTTGCTCAGAATTACATGAAAATCTGTATTTTTTATGGACCAAATTCTGATGGCAGTTGTTCTGGGAGATTGTGTTACTAGCATCCTGTCAATTGAAGTAAAACGCCTTGGATCAAGTTTCACAGACTGAAAGGGAATTGTGGCCTCACCTATCCCAACTGGCAAACATAAAACTGAGCAGCCTTGGCATGTTATGTATGGGGGAGATTGAACCATGATAAAGGAGGAGGACAGTTTCCAGCTTGGAAAGCCTTGAAGGCATGCATCTGTTCTCATCATGAGCCATCCAGGACCATCTCAAGCTCTGAATCCTTCTTTTCCCCTGGCACCACAGGAGAAGCTCATTAAGCAGCATCATCCCTTTCCTCAACCTCCCCCAAGGTATGGAATAAAATGGCCAAGTTCCTTTCACACCCGAGATAATTACCTGCATGTCATCCAGCAATGGAGCCACAGAAGAATTACAAACGGAAAAGCTTTGGTTTATTGAGCAGAAAAGGGAAAGGGAGGAAATGTAACAGCTCAGTTTTGTTTGATACCCTGCTGCTGGTCCTCCATCTCAGTTCAATTCCAAGCTTAATATCCCAGGATGGAAGGTGCATGGGCAAGTTGGAAGGTGCATATTCATGGAATCATAGAATCACAGAATGGTTTGGGTTGGAAGGGACCTTAAAGATCATCTAGTTCCAGCCCCCCTGCCATGGGCAGGGACACCTCCCACTAGCCCAGGTTGCTCAAAGCCTCATCCAGCCTGGCCTTGAACCCCTCCAGGGATGGGGCATCCACAGCTTCTCTGGGCAACCTGGGCCACTGCCTCACCACCCACACAGGAAAAAAAATCTTTTCCTAATATCTAGTCTAATTGTACCCTCTTTCAGCTTAAAACTGTCACTCCTCATCCTATCAGTTCTCTCCTTGATATTCTGCCTCTTGTTCTCTGCCTTCTTTGTATACTTCTACTAGAGTATAATCTTTCTTTTGGGGATGGGGGAACCACACACATAGGGGAAAAGAAAGACTAAAGGATGCTCCTCTTTACGTGCAAGCCTCACCTGCAAAATCTCTCTGGCAGACACAGAACTACAGAATCTGGTGGCTGGAGTGTTAATAAGGTATTAAATAAATGAAATAATGGCTTAATCTGGACACCTCTTCTATTATATCTTTCTGAATATCTGCTTTCAGAACTTATAATCACAGCTGCAAAGACAGAAGAGAAAATGTTTCAGTGCTAAAGAAAATGAATATCTCATCTGCGCATGTCACAGAGAGTGCTGTGATAATTTTGAAACATAACACAGCATAGGATGTAGTGTGTCATGGAATAAAGATACAAATCTGATTAGATACATGAAACAGCTTTGTCTACTTAATATCCAGTCTGAGAAATTAGTGGTCATTCAGCAAGCTGGTTCTGTTCCAGCAGTGGGAGTTTTCAATTATCAGAGCTAGATCAGATCCAGGGATAATTTAATATCAGCACTTTTCTGATGGAAGGTTTTCTCCCACAAAGCATCTGACGAGGCTAAGGAGTTCTTTTCTTATGCTGTTTCCTCACAATTGATTTCTCTCCCTGCTTTGCATTTTCCCATAATTAATATTTTATCTTTACTTATTTAATGTCATTCTTTCTTCTGCTTATGTATAATTTCTTTCCTCTTAGGAAAAAAAAAGAGTCCTCGCTGGTGCAAGTTACATTCAAGAAGTTTGATATTGAAAAGGAGAATGGCAGAGAAAGATGAATTTTTCTTATAATTCCCAATTCTTCTCAAACCACCCACATCCCAGTAGCATCTGTTCCCATTATGACCAATCTTCCTAACCCAGTGACTGCAGTTAAAAATCCTCGCATGGCGAAGAGTTCGAAGACATAAACCAACTATCTCAGGCAGCAAAGGAGAGGGATTCACAGCTAGGACCAGATAATATTTCTTGTGTTTCCACTGCTCTGGCAGGGTGTGGAGTTGGAATTAGAGAGCCTTGTTGGCAGCGCAGACCAGCTGATAGTGACGTGCTCCTTAACAGGATCCGCACCAGAACTGAGCCTCCACCGCTGTAGTTTGGTCCCTGAGAGCTGCTCAAATTAATGTGATCCTTTTCAAAGACTTGTGTTGTTGCTCCCAGTCTTGCTGTCTGACAAGAAGATGTCCTCCCAAATTTACATTTACTCCAGACACTGAGGACACAAGCAAAGACATTGGCAGGAGAAGCAAGGGAACACACCGATCAACAACCCAACCTTGGTAGTTAACTATTTTCATGCTGTTGGGTTGAGGCAGCATTTAGCAAGAGGCTTGTCCATATGAGACGTGCAAATGTTGACCTGCCCTTCATGTGGAGTCACTCCCCATCATCCTACATAGCCAGTGCGAGGACATACTGGATAGTGGTGGGGGTGCTACCAACACATGGTTGCCCAGCTTTGCCCATGCTTCATTTTCCAGCTCCTTTCCTGGCAGTGCAGCCCAGTCTGCTGTGGGCTGTACACATCCTCTAGCAGTTTTCTAAAAGCTGCTTTTTTTTTTTCTTTTTTAACCCCTTTCCTCCCAGAAGCTACCATGAGAAAGAGGGGGTGGGGGGCTGGGAGTTTAACCTTGGGAACACCTGCAAGGAAAGAGGTGAATGCTGAAAGGAAGAATGTGACGGAAAATGCACAGAGGGAAGCAAAATACTTAGGCAAGCAAATGATTGAATCAGTGACTGGAACAACTAGGTCTCTGCTGGAGATTAATATGAATGAGATCCTATGCTTCATTGACTGAGTTTACCTAATTTCTTGAAACATCAATATTGTTTTCATGTTGCACTTGCCTTAGTTGCAACTTGCTATTTAATCTATAAAGCTATTATTAGTTAAATGGTAATTGGAAAGCAGCAGGAAGGTACTCTGATTATGCCTTAATTATTGCCCTGCACCTGATCTTCACAGAGAGGATGTATGGTCCTACCCTCCCCTGTTGCTCTCAGCATCTCACATCTGAGCAATAAGTGACTTTGCTGCATCTGTTTAAGAACAGAACTAAATGTGTTTCCACCGATTTCCAGAATAAGCCGTAAGCCTACAAAGCTTTGTTTGCCTTCCCCTCCTTCCTGGTCCCAGGCATCAAAAGAAGATGTTTGGTTAATGGCTAATTAAACACTTCCCATGAGCAAGCCAGAGCTTTGTAAATCCAGGTTTTCCTGGCTGTATGCTGTTTGGAATCAGCTGAAAGTTGTGAGTTTGCATTTTGCCAAGTTGAAGGCTGCGTTCACACAACTGGAAATTTTGAAGTAAGCAGAGCTAATGCAAGCCAGCAGGCTTTTAAACAGAGGGATGTGAAGTGGAAAAAAAACCCCATGACTGTCCCTTCAGGTACAGACCTGAAGATAACATCCCTGATAACGAGGTGCCGTGCTGGCTTGTTAGATCCCTGGTCATTTGAATTGTAAATCCTAATGAAAGATTAGAGCTACAGGAAAGAGCAGTGGGTTAGTTTTTAATAAATGAACACGCTGTCTGCCTCTCTTATCTCCCAACGAATCAAGCATTGCCATCTTCATAATTAACAGTGATAAACACCATGCTCCCAGAAACAGGACAGCGAGATACAATGGATCAGCTTTGCATCCCCCACTGAGCTAGCACGGGGCCAAAACTTGGGGCATTTTGGCTTTCTGGCAGGGTTGTTGGGAACTAATTGCAGTTCCTGCCCAGCAAAGCACTCAGTTGTGGATAGCAGAGTCACCTAGGCATATGCATGCACTTGCAAAATCCTGGGAATGTCCTCCTGAGCCTGTTGGTGGCATCTAAAACCCTGCTGGGGGAAAGCTGGATAGGACAGGGGCTCTTTCTGAGTCTCTGATTTCTTTCCTACACTCTCAGCAAGGAACGCAGATAGGTGAAGAATAAATGCACTGGACGGTCATGACACCCTAATAAAAATTCATCTGTGGGAAATATTTGGCCTGAAAATTGGAAGAGGGAGACAGTTGTCTTTTAAAAGCCAAGCTTGTTGACCCTGTTGAGAGTCCTTATCAACACTCTCTTTACAAAGCAAATTGCGGGAAGATGAATTGGTAGTTTCAGCTCTTTCTGCAGCGAGCCATTAAAGAGGCACTGATATGTTAAAAGTGGACATTTTTAGTGTTTACAAACTGTTACAAATGGAACAAGCATTGTACCTCTGCTTCTTAAAGGAGAGAGGAAATGGCAAGCTATTTCTTTACATTACAGAGGAATTCACTTCACTACAATTTTGCTGATCTGCACAGGAGGGAGACACAATTTACCTCTTAAGACAGTCACCGGAGCTTCACTTGTTGCTTACATCCCTGGGAGATACCACTGGGCTACTTGCAAATGTACATTTAGGGATTCTATTGTGGACAAAAAAACCAAAACCCACAGGGCTTCTCTTGAAACATGCAGAAAGCACTTATATAAAAAAAAAGATAAAAATGAAAAAGAAACCATTTCTATTTGAGGTTTTGTGAGTTCTTCTAGGGAACACAGAGTAACTGAGTATCACAGTCAGACTTTTTCAACATAAGATTATCCGTTTTCCCGGTTGAACATTTTCGAGGATATTTGCTGAGAAATGTAAAAGACTGCCCAGCTGATTTGAATACTGGCTGAAATCAGGTCTGATTCTGCTGCTGGTTCTAGGAACAGGGATTTTAGAGGGGATTTGATGTTGTTCATTTGCAGCTATTCACAGTGACATCAGGAGAACTTCTGTCCTGGAATTCTTTTCTGTATGTTATGTCATAGGTTAAATTAAAGAAGAAATAGACTAATTAAATGATCCATTTACTAGCTTCAGACCTACAACTCCATAAAGATTCCATACTATTTAACCTGGTGACAGCTGTGCATTAAAAACTCCAGGACAGTGAGACTTTTAACAAATCCAAGTCAGGTAAATACTGAGAACATGAATTTTCCTTATTTAGCTTAAAAGAAAGAAGAGAGATATTGGCGTGTGTTCACTGACTGCAGAAAAAGGATAGTCAAAAGGGACAATTAATTTTTATAGGGAAAATTCACAGTTCAAAGATGATTTGCAATGTTGGAAGCTTTTCACAGACTGTTTTAATTTATAAAGAGTTCTTTTAAATATGGCTCACTTTGTTTTGATGGGTAAGACCTACTTATTCTTGTTTTTAACTATCTTTCCTTTGTTAGAACTTCTTTTTCCAGAAAAAAAAGAAAGAGAATAAAAAGCTGAGATAAAATGAGCTATTCCCCCCTTTTTTTAAGCAAAAACATTCAGAAACTGCAAAAAGATGGTTTGCAAAATGATTTCATTTTGGATGTTATTGCAAATCAATAGCATTCAAAGGAACATCAGTCTTTTTGCAAAAAGTAATTGAAAGAAATATCATTGCTGCAGGGCCCTTTTGGATCAAAATTCCCAAACAAATAATCAACACAAATTTCCACCTGCTCTGCTAAGATATTTTTCAACTTTATTTAAGGGTCAGTGGCAGTGTAAGATGGATACAGCTTGGTTTCTTACGTGACCCAAATGACTGGTGTACATGATTCCTTGGCGACCACCACACCAGTTAAGTTTCCAGTCAAGCGCTTGAACGCTCAGAAAGAACATAGATTAGTGAAGAAAAAAAAAAACAAAAATAAAATAGGTCCCCAAATCCTGCAAAGAGCCAGAAGCGCTGATGGTGAGGATACAGAGGGAACATTCACTAAGCTTGGGAAGAGCCATGAAGCAACAGCATTGAAAAGCATGGAGATGACTGGGTGAGCTGTAAGATTAAAGGAAGATACAGGGCTGGTCCAGCCTGCCCAGGGGATCTCCTGATTCCTTTCACGAGGGGTCATCCCCCTTTGGTTGTTTGCTTTTTGTGCTGCACAAAGCCAGATGTGGTCCCAAACAAACAGATAATTTGGTCAGTAGGGGAACCGTGGCTGAAGAGCTCTGTGCTGGAGTGGGAGGAACAAGAAAGGTTTTACACAGAAACATTTTCTGTTTCCTTCTACAGAAAGAAGCCAGAGTGCTTTTGCCTTCTAAACAAGAGATTCTTAGAGCCCCAAGAGCAACCATAATTTTTTTCTCTGCCTGACTAGGGGTTAGTGTACAAGCAAGGTGGTCTGGAAGGTCCCTTCCAACCCAACCCATTCTATGATTCTGTCATTCTAAAGACTAAGGGTTATTTACAGACACTGTTCAGTGAGCAATTCTGAACACCTCTGAGAAAACTGTCGTCATGTTGTGAACACTTCACTAGTGGAAAACAGCCAAAATTTATCAAAGAAATTAATTATAAATTATTTACTCAGCTTTAGTCACAGTCTTCTTGTGGAGGGGGAGGAAGAGCCTGTCTGCAGTGTTGTTTGATCTCTCCTCTTTTGTAATATCAGTGTTTTGCTGCAGAGGTGGTTGTATAATTAAGGCAATGGGTACGGAACTGCGGAAGTCTCTTTCTTCTGAGGACTCTTTTGGCAAGCTTTTGGGCAAACCTATTAGGGGTAGTCCCATGTGAGACCCCATGCCAAACTACTGGCTGGATGTACAAATCCCCTTCTTCTCTCAGCATTGAGCTAGGGTCTCTGAATTGATGGCTTGAGATCCCTGTCCTGTCCACCGTATTAAGATTTCTTCTCTAGTTAGATTAGATCCCACCACAAAGAGGGATGATATAGAGCTCCCTGATAAGCAGCCTTCCTCTGCTCTAAATTTACCTCCATCCACCTGCAAACAGCATCCAAGCTGTTCTATTTACTGCTGTTCAACTCAAGGGAAAGGGGTTGATCTTGGGCTGTGTGCAAGCACCTGTACCCCAGAAAAATGGGTTGAACTGGTCGGGTTCCTGTGGCCCTTAGAAGGATACTTTGCTGCACAGCCTTCAGCTGCTTTGACAATGAGTTTCATGTCTTCCCCCCCCGGAGCAGGGACAAATGGAATGAATGAGTGTTGAGGTATAGTACCACTTCTGCCTGCAGAAGAGGGAGAATGGAGAACACAGCCGAGAAAAATTCCCAGAAACAGGTAAAAACAACACCCCGACAGACCTAGTTTTGGAAGGCACCAGAGGGGCAGGCTCTGTGAAACTGCAAAGTTTTAAAGCACAGGCAGCTAATCATCTATTCCACTGAACTGCCCTCGCTGGGGTCTACAGATAGGGTCACTTTAATCATGGCTCAGTTTGGTTCAGAAAGGAAGGATGGGATTTCCTGCTCACTGGAAACAATGGACATTTAGCTAGATTTCCATACAGAATTCCTCAAGAGAGCCCTATCCAAACTCAGTCTAAAATGTCACACCACAAGTGTTAGGACCTGACATGACTTGGCAGAACACTTAAACATCTGCAGACTTCCATGGCAATCGAGTGTAAGGTTAAAATAAAATCCAATGACACAGATGTTACCAGAACATCTCAAATACCTTTCAGTGAATATTCTATACTCAAAAGCATGAGGTTTTAAGGTCTTATACCCAAGGTTACTCACTTCTGGTTGTCCTGTTACAGTGTTGGGAATTCGTTCGCAGAAGCTTTCCCCAAAGATTTAAGACAATTTTTCAGCCTTCCAAAGCTGATATACAATTAAGGCTGCTAAGACCTTCCTAGCACTGAACTCAACATTGCTGAAGCTGAGTTTCTGGAAGACAGTTTTTGGGGGAAGAACAATATCTGTTGCTAGAAGGATCTGTTTTGCTAGCAGACTGAATCTCCACTGACCACTCCAGTGGCTTTTTGAAGTTGTTGAAAAAGAGAAGGATGGCTGGACGAATGTCACTCAACAATACCTCTCTGTCCCTCACGTGCTCGGCGCTGACAATATAAAGAAAAGGAACTTTGGGTAACATTCCCACCTGCCCCACTGTGGCACAAAAACCCAGTTACTTGCTATATAATATAATATAATAAAAAATGCATCCATATCAGGAAAAACTATACAGATTCGAGTGTTTTACAGCCAAATGATAGCAGAGATGCCTTCAATAAATAAAATTCTCAGGAAAATGAAGGATTTCACTGAGGGTACTTCATTATTAAAACAGACACATGCACACAAAGAAAACAAAACCAAAACTAATTGGCCAGTTTTTAGGCAAAATAAGAATACTCATATTTATGCAGGGAGCATGGTAGTGTACATATCTACCTACTCATTAGAGGATATGAAGCCTTCATTGACAGAAAGATTCTAATTATGATATACCCACCTTTGGTCTGGAAACAATTATCTGCAAATAAATGTTAACTACAGCACAAGAATGACTACAGAGCAAAATAGGCTGGGTGAGTGACTGGGATGACAGTGTTGAAATTGTCACCCTATCTTGGCTGGTAACAGAGGATAATTGCTGGGAACCCATTGGGCACAAAGAAGTAAAGGTCCCATTTCAGTTGACAGGAAAACGTGTTTAAAATATCTCCATAATGGTGGTCAACGCTCATTTTTACCACTGAAGCAGCAATGTAAGACAACCTGGACTCAATGGCATAATGAAGTTGGCTTCAATAGCAAGAGACAGCCACGTAAAAACTGTAAGAGAAATGGCAGAAGAGAAGAGAGCCTTAAGGAACACCCAGTTGCTTAGAATGATTCTCTTCAGCTCCCTTTCAAATGAGGTTTCCTCCCAAAAGAGCATTTCTTATTCAGAGCTCCTCTCCAAAGAGCCTACCTTGATATTTTGTTAGGAACATAATTTGAAACATTGAAAAAATACATATATATATCAGAGAGAAGCTTTGCAAAGATACTTTAGTGTTTGCACATGCTAAGCTGGAAGAAGAGCCCCCATTTTCTCCTCTACGTGCATGTCATGTTTCAGCTATGCAAAAGTGATGATAAAAGGCCTGATCGCCTCGCCTCAGTAACAAACCATTATCCACAGGAAGGAAGCTGCAATCTCAGGGGCCCTAGATTGGTTTGGCAATTTACCTGATAAAAGCTGAGTGTCCCAAAGAGCACAGAAGAGGATGAGTTTCTAGGTTTTTCCCTTTAGGTNCATATAGAGCTCCCTGATAAGCAGCCTTCCTCTGCTCTAAATTTACCTCCATCCACCTGCAAACAGCATCCAAGCTGTTCTATTTACTGCTGTTCAACTCAAGGGAAAGGGGTTGATCTTGGGCTGTGTGCAAGCACCTGTACCCCAGAAAAATGGGTTGAACTGGTCGGGTTCCTGTGGCCCTTAGAAGGATACTTTGCTGCACAGCCTTCAGCTGCTTTGACAATGAGTTTCATGTCTTCCCCCCCCGGAGCAGGGACAAATGGAATGAATGAGTGTTGAGGTATAGTACCACTTCTGCCTGCAGAAGAGGGAGAATGGAGAACACAGCCGAGAAAAATTCCCAGAAACAGGTAAAAACAACACCCCGACAGACCTAGTTTTGGAAGGCACCAGAGGGGCAGGCTCTGTGAAACTGCAAAGTTTTAAAGCACAGGCAGCTAATCATCTATTCCACTGAACTGCCCTCGCTGGGGTCTACAGATAGGGTCACTTTAATCATGGCTCAGTTTGGTTCAGAAAGGAAGGATGGGATTTCCTGCTCACTGGAAACAATGGACATTTAGCTAGATTTCCATACAGAATTCCTCAAGAGAGCCCTATCCAAACTCAGTCTAAAATGTCACACCACAAGTGTTAGGACCTGACATGACTTGGCAGAACACTTAAACATCTGCAGACTTCCATGGCAATCGAGTGTAAGGTTAAAATAAAATCCAATGACACAGATGTTACCAGAACATCTCAAATACCTTTCAGTGAATATTCTATACTCAAAAGCATGAGGTTTTAAGGTCTTATACCCAAGGTTACTCACTTCTGGTTGTCCTGTTACAGTGTTGGGAATTCGTTCGCAGAAGCTTTCCCCAAAGATTTAAGACAATTTTTCAGCCTTCCAAAGCTGATATACAATTAAGGCTGCTAAGACCTTCCTAGCACTGAACTCAACATTGCTGAAGCTGAGTTTCTGGAAGACAGTTTTTGGGGGAAGAACAATATCTGTTGCTAGAAGGATCTGTTTTGCTAGCAGACTGAATCTCCACTGACCACTCCAGTGGCTTTTTGAAGTTGTTGAAAAAGAGAAGGATGGCTGGACGAATGTCACTCAACAATACCTCTCTGTCCCTCACGTGCTCGGCGCTGACAATATAAAGAAAAGGAACTTTGGGTAACATTCCCACCTGCCCCACTGTGGCACAAAAACCCAGTTACTTGCTATATAATATAATATAATAAAAAATGCATCCATATCAGGAAAAACTATACAGATTCGAGTGTTTTACAGCCAAATGATAGCAGAGATGCCTTCAATAAATAAAATTCTCAGGAAAATGAAGGATTTCACTGAGGGTACTTCATTATTAAAACAGACACATGCACACAAAGAAAACAAAACCAAAACTAATTGGCCAGTTTTTAGGCAAAATAAGAATACTCATATTTATGCAGGGAGCATGGTAGTGTACATATCTACCTACTCATTAGAGGATATGAAGCCTTCATTGACAGAAAGATTCTAATTATGATATACCCACCTTTGGTCTGGAAACAATTATCTGCAAATAAATGTTAACTACAGCACAAGAATGACTACAGAGCAAAATAGGCTGGGTGAGTGACTGGGATGACAGTGTTGAAATTGTCACCCTATCTTGGCTGGTAACAGAGGATAATTGCTGGGAACCCATTGGGCACAAAGAAGTAAAGGTCCCATTTCAGTTGACAGGAAAACGTGTTTAAAATATCTCCATAATGGTGGTCAACGCTCATTTTTACCACTGAAGCAGCAATGTAAGACAACCTGGACTCAATGGCATAATGAAGTTGGCTTCAATAGCAAGAGACAGCCACGTAAAAACTGTAAGAGAAATGGCAGAAGAGAAGAGAGCCTTAAGGAACACCCAGTTGCTTAGAATGATTCTCTTCAGCTCCCTTTCAAATGAGGTTTCCTCCCAAAAGAGCATTTCTTATTCAGAGCTCCTCTCCAAAGAGCCTACCTTGATATTTTGTTAGGAACATAATTTGAAACATTGAAAAAATACATATATATATCAGAGAGAAGCTTTGCAAAGATACTTTAGTGTTTGCACATGCTAAGCTGGAAGAAGAGCCCCCATTTTCTCCTCTACGTGCATGTCATGTTTCAGCTATGCAAAAGTGATGATAAAAGGCCTGATCACCTCGCCTCAGTAACAAACCATTATCCACAGGAAGGAAGCTGCAATCTCAGGGGCCCTAGATTGGTTTGGCAATTTACCTGATAAAAGCTGAGTGTCCCAAAGAGCACAGAAGAGGATGAGTGTCTAGGTTTTTCCTTTTAGGTGAAGGCAGATTTTTTTTTTTTTTTTTTCATGACTTTCTGCTCTACAGTGCATCCTGCCTAATACCTTTCAAGCTGTGTGCCAACTCTCTGGCCTTTTGATTCAATGTCGGTCCCAAGGGGTGGGAAGTGCTTTTGTGAAGTGCCTTTCAACTCACAGGAAGCTGAGCGGCTGATGTAAGCTTTTGAAAAAGTCAGGAGACCTGGCCATACGTACTGATCTGTGTCTAATTTGAGGAGCTCAGTGCAGCAGATTGTGGAGGTGGGCTGATTTGTTTCTCATCTAGAAACAGGTGCTTGTTTAGAACAAACCCGCTGACATGAAATGACTCCTTTTTAGTGGTCTGAGCAATGTGGCAACACCACTTGCCTGGTTGTCACTAATAGAGATGGAAATTCGATGGGAATAAAAGCCTGAGCTCCAGTAAATCTAGATGTGATGTCTGGAAACCTTAGGGGAGAATGAGGGTTTCTCAGCTTTTACACTTCAACATTAAATAAAAATGAAAGTGTTTCAAGCTTCATTTTTTCCCTGATATATATATTAACATCTTTATATGTGTTTCCATGTTGCTCTATAGCATTCTGTAGCAGCAATTTCCTCTGGGACATTACTAAACACAGGAAGACTCAGCAACGACATATNTGATATATATATTAACATCTTTATATGTGTTTCCATTTTGCTCTATAGTCCAGCATTCAGCAGCAATTTCCTCTGGGACATTACTAAACACAGGAAGACTCAGCAACGACATATACAGATATAAATATATATATATACACACACAAGTATAGCAAAACCCAAAGTTTTAAAATCCCATTGACAAATATTTGACTTACTGCGACAGTTATCCTTTAACTCAACTTACAACAGAATAGCATTTTCCCTTTGAAAATTATTAAAAATTCACAAAGAGGTAAAACGATCACTCAGTATGACTACCTTTTCCAATAATTTATTAGAAAACCTCTTAGAGAACTCATTTGTAATACATTATCAACAGCTTAGGCTACGGCAATCTGCTACCCAGCACAGCACACAAGGTAATTTTCATTTAATGCATCCCTGTCTTTAATACATGATTCCCTGAAAAATCAAATCAAATGTGAGGAGCTGGGAAGGATATAAAGAGGAAGGTAGCTTCAGCAGAAGGTAGCAGGTATTTGGGCTGCCCCAGGGTGCTGTCATCATGTCACACAAGGCAAATCTGCCAGCCGGGACATGGGGACAATTCCCTGTGACCTTACCCATTCCCTAACCTCCCTGCTCCCAAGCCTCCTTTGCTAATTCCTGGACAATGGTGTGCTTGGGAAGCTGATGATGGAAGCCCTGCTGTACCCCACCTGTCATCAAAAAAGTCATAAATGGGAGGATTAGGTGGAATGGCTCTAGGTTGTGGCCTTGGTTGAGTCACACATTGTGGGAATGTGTCGTTATGAACCCACAGGAGCAAGAAAATCAAGGCAAATTGGGCATGCCATTTGGGGCAATGGGTAATAGCTTTTTGTCCAAGCTGCCCATCCCTAAAACTGCCCAGCTATGCTCCTTCCCCCCTTCCTCACACTTTTTTAAACTTCTTTTGAATATTTTTTTAACCTCACCTTCAGTTGGGTTTGAGTGATGCTATACATTTCATCATCACTGCATTTAAGCTCAAAAAAATTACTGAATGTCTGCAGAAACAAAAGCGACTAAGAAAAACGGAGTTACTATGGAAACATACATTACAATTGAATCTACTGTGACATCTAAAGGACCTCTAGGAAATGCAAGAAGACATTTCTTTGTGTCAGAATTGCTTGAGTTGCTCTTCACTTCTCCTTTTTGGGAGTTGGACTCTGCCTCAGTAACTCCTTCTCCTGATTTCACCAAGAATACTCAGGGAGTAAAATCTGGCCCCAAGGGTCTGGTTTGGGTGGGGGGGGTTGTTTTTCTTGATCCACACAAGCTATGAACCAGACCTGATGTTTGGTGGTTTTTTTTGCAATTCAAAGGTCAAGAAAAGGACTTTTAAATTTTGGATTTGAACTGGATTAATTTCTGCATCCATTCTGTGGGCAGAAAAAGAGAAGTAAGCAAAAAGAATTTCAGAAATTCAATGAAAAATTGCAATGATTGGAATCTGTACAATTTAAGACAAAATCCTGTACTGGCGCAGTAATGCATGATAAATACTCCCCTCCACGGGAAGGCAGAGATCTGCAAAATACATTAAAGCAACCAACATGAAGAACTCCCCAGCTCACCGGACGGGGAAAGGGAATCCTGATTTAGTATCTGTTTTTTTCTGAGCTGCATAACTACTCCTGATCCACCTCTCTCTCAGATAGCAGATAAAAGCTCACTATCACCTAAACCTGCAAGATTAAGTTTCTCTTCTCATCAGTACTAGCCCTTGCATCAGTTTTAGACTATGAGAGAATTAAGGCGGGGGGGAGTATTTAGGAGAAAGGGTTTGTTTCACATGGAGCTGGGCTCTGGACCAATGCTTGCTAAGGAGTAATTTTAACAAAGGGTAGTTATATTCAAAAGCCATCAAGTTTTTTTTAGTATAATAGTTGTTCAACGTTACAAACTTGTAATTTCTTTTTAAGGGTTTTTTTCTGGTGAAAAAAAAGGTAAGGAAAAACGCCCTCACATCTCACATATCTTGTACTGAAGAAGTGTTTCAATGTTTAAAAGAGAAAAATAAAGAACTATTTGATTGTTTTTGAAACTTCTGAAGCAACTTTTTTTTTAATTACTTTGCTTCACAAAAAAAAAAAAAGGAATTTTAATCCTAATTTGAGATGAAATTTAGAGGAGAATTCTGAGAAGATTTAATTGCATAGGATTCACAAATTGGCTCATCAGAATCTTTGAACTTTCAAAATTTCCATCATCCCATTTTAGGAGTAAGGATTGTGCTGCTACATAGAAGAAGATTTGATTCTTCATGTATTTTAATCTCAGTTTTGTACCCTGACGTCCATTTAAGAGTAAGAAATATAGTAACATTAAACCCTTACCCTGTAATTACGTTGACTAGAAAAAGTGTTTGATCTTCTGAGGTTATTAGAGGAAGGTTTTGAAAAATGACTGAATTACTGAATTAAACATGTCTACTTTTTCTTACAGTCTTGATTTCCTCCGCTAAAGACAGCCACGGTTTTACTCCCTGTTGTGCTGGATGTAGCGTTAACTACAGTTCTGAAAAAAAGTTAATGACCTTTTATTTCTTAGAGTCGTTTTACGGTAAGGTGTTCTGTACATATGTGGTCATTGCTTCTATAGGGGTAATTCTTAAAATGCCATCTGTCAGCAAAAGTTGGCAGTGAACTATTCAAAAGCCCACCACTAGAGTGTACCCCAACTGATCTTTTGCTCTCTTTGGAGTTTAGTTCTGTTTAAACTCAATATTATTTTGTCCCTTAAACAGTCAGTCTCTGTTCCTGGGCTGGGTCTCTCTGCTCCATCACTGCAAACTGCCTTCAGCCTGCTGTAACCTCACTTCATTGATTTAATTCTGTCACCTCTAGATTTTGCTCTGAGCTGGGGTTTTCTTCTGCTTCTGTTCCCTGAAGGATTCACAAGGTGCTTGTTCTCAGAGAGAGAAAGAATTTAAAAGGAAACGACAGTTTCCAGCATGACCCCTCCGACAGGGTGTCTGCATTTCCCAGGTCCTCCCGCAAGGAGAAATGTCTCCAGTCTCTTTGGACGGACATAATAGCACCCGCACGGCATCTCCATGAAGTCACAAGATGAATGTCACAGATACAGCAATTGTGTCAGTGTCTAAATCAACTGCTTATTAACAGGCTGAGGAAGCACAAAGGAAAGGCATCCAAGCTGGCCTGCTCTGAATGGTCTTGGGTCTGGAAGCAGTTGAGCTGCCTTCCCAAAATGCAGCCCTAAGGAGATGTTCCCGCAGTGAGGTGGGGACCGCCTGCTGCTGGAGAGCCTCTACAACACCAACACTGTGTCCAGTGCTTTGATGGTCACCTGCAGGTTAACATCCTTACAAGGGGATGTCAAGCCATTGCATACGACCTCCAAGGAGATGCCTATCTCTCCGCCAGCAGGACATACGATCGTGAAATAAGGCAGATGTTCTGCACGTGGCCATGCAGGTGGGCAGGCAGATGGATGCAGGAGCTAGCCACATGGTCCCTCGATGTATGGTGGTGTCAGCACAAACATGCATTCCCACTGCTGTTCTGTGGGAGCTGCAAGTAAGGGGGCTAACTGGTTTGAAACCAGTGGGAGTTTCGACTGAGGAAATGGTAGAGCCTGGGCATCAAATATTATTCTCTACATTGTGTTATTTTCTGTATGTATAATTAGTTCACTGTCTCGTGGAAGTCCTGTGTACCAAAGCAATGCGTTGTTGTACGCCACTAATGTGGCATTGAAGACTCTACAATGCCTTGACATTATTTCAGCCTTAACAGATACCTTATGAATTATTTCAGTTTTCTAATGTTCTATCAGCAAGAAAAGAATTTTCTTTCACAATCTGGGCTTCTTCACTTCAGATCCCTACCAAAGCAATCCTATACTCAATACATCATGAAGACATGTTGCATGTGTAAAAAAGCAAAACAAAGCAACCCCACCCCCAAATCTGCAGCCATTTCTAATGAGAATCTAAATATCTTACTCTGTTACATCTTTATAGAAGGTTGTAGAACATTTATTGTTACTTAGAATGTAAGAATTGATGCCTGTTTGTGTTTGGAGAAGTATTTTTCTGGGCACATGCCAAGCTATCTTCAATTTCTATAAAAGCGGTGAAAATCGCTACCATCACAATTGCCTGCTTGTGGTTCATTATAATGGAATTAACATAAACCATCTAGAGAAGTATTTCAAAGCAGCACATTTTTACACAATAATCTGATTTGGAGCTATCACTAGCTGAGGAAAAACTACATGAAGATTAACATGACACCCTGTGTTAATACAGAGATAAACACTCTTATGTTCTGACTGGGAATGCTCAGCTAAATGCATTTGCCTCGATATATTTCTACAGATCTGAGGGAAGCCAAAAAAGCAACGAGGACTGAGCTCAGGGGAACACACTGCACCGTGACTGAAGTCAAGGAAAATTAATCTGTTATCGCAGATCAGATCCACATCTAGCACAGATGATAATTTCTTCTGAAATGCTATAGAACTTTTTCTAAAGGTGAAGTCATGAGATGTTTCAAGGAAGTGTGTTTTTGCAAGTTTTCAGTCTTTGTCGTTGCTCTCATGCTGGTTTTGGATTTCACACCCTGTTAGAATGTAAAATAGCATTTTCTCTGTCTCCTTTAGCTTGTTTCTGTACCAAATCTAAGGCCTACAAAGGCAATCTGATAAAGAGGTTACAAACCTCAGGCTCAGCATTACAACTAATCACATCAGCACACGCAAGAAGCCAACCCACAGCATAGCCCAACTGCCTGAAACAGCACACAGCAAACTTCCTACAGCATAACAAAAAAGCCCAAGAACCATGCCTTTGGGAAAAAAAAAATGAAAATAGTAACAATGCCAAGATTTTGGTGTCCCTGCCCATTGCATGGATGTTGGAACTAGATGATCTTTAAGGTACCTTCCAACCCAAACCATTCTATGATTTTAAAAACCAGGAACATTTAGATAATTAGTTAACTGATTTGCTTGCATCCCATACTCATCTACTCCCTTAAAGTCCTTACATTCATCACCTAGTGACCAGCAACAGTCTCCATCCTCTGTGTAACTCTTACCTCACCCACATGATAC
>VZTO01000495.1:551-24594 GCA_013400615.1 Syrrhaptes paradoxus | reverse complement strand
TTAAAGTAGTTGTATAGAACTGTGTGAATACATAGTGCTGTATTAATATTTCTTAATGAAAGTATAAGGCTTTATTTTCTTTGGAAGCATTATAACACTAAAAGTTGAAAGTTTCTCTGTTGAATTCTTTGAGTGTCACTTCATTAATATTTATATATTCAAGACTCCTGACATCTGTCGTGGGATGTTTAAAAAGTTTTATTTTTCAGATAACTGAGAAATTTAACAGCTCCTTATAGATTCAGCTAGTATAGAGAAGTTTGCAAAAATATCTGACATTGTACAGTCTTGCACAAAGTTGTGCTCCCAGAGGTCTTTGTTGTTTGCCAGTTCTGACATCTATTGTAGTCCTGTCTATATGGTAATAAAGTTTCTGGTGAATTCCCAGATTCTAAAGGCAAGCTGGTAATCTTTTTTTGTTTTGTTTTGTTTTGTTTATGAGCTACTTTTTGAATTGGTCCAAACTTTAATTTAAAATTTTCTGTTAAATTTTCTGCTGTTAACAAGTGCATAAGTATTTAACTAGTTTTGTTCCTATATCAAGAACAGCATATTGCTGCACCTTCGTTACATCATGTGAAAAGCTTTAACTTTTCTATGTATCAAATAGTATTCAAGTAGTGTCTTTCTTCGGTTTACATTTTCTTTCTCTTTCAGTAACATAATTTTTTATATACCCTTTCAAAATTAAAGGATGAAATACTGGACTTACTGACACCAGTAAGAAAACTATTTATTTAATATATTACGGCAAAAGTTTTGCCATCTTTGTGTAGCCTCTTCCTGTTCCAGTCTGGTCCTTGATGACTTTTTAAGACCAATAACTTGTTAGTTGTAGTACCAGTCAATGCCCAGCTGTATGTCACACTGAAAGATTTAGCTAGAACTTCTTCAACCCCATCTTCTGTTCAGGAAAGTTTCTTGTCATACGTTCAGTATGCTTTTGTTGGGTTTTGCTTTTGTTGTTGTTTGTTTTGGGGGGTTTTGTTTGGTTGGGTTTTTTAATCTCTGCAATGTGATGTGGAATATTTCTGTTCCTAAATATTTTAGTGAGTTCTTGGAAGTGGTTAACTAAATAATGTATAGTTTGCATGTACAGATAGAGCATAGTGGAAATGTCACAGTGTCTAAATCATAGTCTGTTGTTTTTACTAAGATGTAGCTGATAGGAAACAGCAAAATGGAACTGTTTCAGTGTTACTCAATCTTTTAAATACTGTATGTGAACATGGAGTAAATTTTAAGTCTGAAATATAGTATTCTACATTGGGGGAGGGCTGCTGAAATGTAAACTTTCAGGTCTGAAAGTTTCTAAGAGTAGTTTGGTAAAATAGCTGTCCTCTCAGGAGTCCGTTCTGGTCTAGATAACTTCTTGTGGTACTCTTTTCTTCTCCATTAGTATGAACTGCAGAAACTCCTGAGCTCTGTTCACTAGAGCATTCAAGGGAAAACATTAATCTGCCCCTAGGAACTGAGCACTATTATCAGTGGCAGTACTAATATTTCATTGAATACTCCTTTGATGGAACACTACAACTAAGTAAGTGAAAGAATTATTTATTCCAGATAATTTTTTTTTCTGTGTAAATATAGTTCTATAAATACAAAAAAAAAAAAGCCAGCATAACCATGCTGTGCTTTGCTTCTGTTGAAAGGTGAAGTAAATCATACTAAACAGTATCATGGTCTGTCCACTATGCCTTTGGCAGGCTACTCCTCTGTGTAAGCATGGTCTTTAGTGATCCAGCCTTTCCTAATACAGGTATACAGAGTTGGTGCTTCTGAGTAGAGCTGGTTGTTGTTATTTGGGGTATTTTTCTGCAATTGATCTGATAAAAGGGAGGTATAAGTTTTAAATACGAGGACTGAACAGTACTATTTAATATTGTTGGAACTTTTGTTGGAACAATTGGAAAATTATTTCCTTAAAAAATGGAACTGTTTTATCAACATTATAAAATTGTATGGTTCAATATGTCCAACTTTTTAAAATCAGGAAGTGAGAGAAGACAGGCCAGCCTTGATAAGAAGGGGCAATGGGAGAGAAGTCAAATATTGGTATACCACAACCCAGAAAATTATATTTTATTTTAAACATTTTTTTTGAAGAAAGGGCAGAACAGTGTTTAAATGTTATCAAAATCTCACCTGAAATGTGAGACAGCAAGAGCTTTGTGTACCTAGCTGCTCTTAAGATACAGTATGTAAAGATACATCAACTGGCTTGTAGCTGTTTAAAGGGATATTGTTGAAGATGGGAACTAAGAGGGAATGTGCTGTTTTCAGAAGCTGAAGGTACTTCTGTGCCATGCAGATGTAGGAGCAAGGACAGAGATCTTAAATTCCTGCAGTGCTTTGAATTATAGTCACACTCCCCAGAGCTTCTTACCTAAGCCAGACACGGCCCTGTGTCATAGCATACGAATCTAATAGAAATGAATTAAAGCATACTTCACAGAAGTTTGGGTGAGATTTTATTTCTTTTGTTTCTCCTTTACCTTACAGCAAACTTTTCCTTTTGAATTCAATTGAAATTTTTTTTAATTAGTTTTTCCAGTTTAAAATGAAGATACACGACGAGAGAGAAGAATGTACCATAGCTGGTTGGTAGAAATGTCTTTTAATAGGATTTCTGTTTCTCCCTTATTTGCTAAATAAGATGTGTTAAGAATTGATTACAATAAATATGATTTGAAGAGAGTATTTTAGAAACACTTATCACTGAACTTTGACAGTGCTGTGATCAGCTTAATATTTTATAGTATAAAAAAGCTAGTTAAATATTGCAAGTTGCAGTATACTTTGAAAAAAAAAATGAGACCTGATAGAGAGGAAAAACTTCATGATGTCTACCCACAGGTAAAGATTAACTATATTTATCTAGGCTTGACAACCTGTACACCAAGCAATAGCATGATCTGTTTGAAAATGGCTGGTATATTAAAGTAGGTAAATCAAAGTATTGGACCTTTTCACAGTAGTATAAAATTAGTACAGCATCTTGCAAGAGCACAGACTCAGTAAGCATTTGTCAGCATCTATAAAAAAGAAATTGTAAATTATGGAGCCTCTTGAATTTAAACAAAGTGTTGGATACCAGGATATTTGCTTTACTGGATGATTTGTATTTTGTGTCTGTTTGCCTTAATGACTGATGGAATAATAAAGTTGATCTGTTTGCTTTCACAAGAAGGCGTTTCTTGTTAATGAAGTACACTACATATCTTTTGAAGGAGAAAGGATCAGTAACCAGTAAATGCCCTTTTTATAAAAATATAAAAAGTAATAAAATAATTAGAGTGATTAAAATAGCTTCTAAAGTTAACATTTTCCTACTGAGCAATTTTGTACAATTTTCTGTTGACAAAAGCTTTTTGAGGAGTAATGTGTTTATATATATACAGTTTTCATGGGTTTGTAAATTTTTTTTTAATACTATACTTTTATTCTTTCAAATTTTAAAATCTATGTTTTAATTTCTTAGGAAGTAAGAATGAAAACCAATTTTCAAAGTTCTTGTAATGTTTTGAGTTTTAGTCAAACTAACTGTAGACATCTAAGTGAAGGGAAGGAGGGTCATCTGCAGAATCTCCAGAATAGCAAAAGACAAGCCTCCTACACCCCAGCTATGGTCTCTAACTCTTAGAATTCATAAGTGCTTTTCTCTATGACTGAGTTTTGTTGTTTTTAATATGAAAGTCTCAGAAGAAGAGATGGAGAGTATATTGTCCCAATTAAGGTTTTGCCAGAGCTGATATTCCCCAAAACACAAATCTTATTTTATGAAACAGTCTTATACAGAAAGTTTTGCAACTACCAGCAGATACCAAAAAGCAAAAAGCTGTGGTTCATACATCTAAGGATAGAATTTTGAATTTTTTTTTTGTAATTTTCTTCAGACCTTCAGCAAGCAATCATAGAATTTAGAAGAAATTGCAGTTAGTGTTGCAGTTTGATCCTTATATGATGTTGAGGAGGACCACAATTATAATTTTTTTTTAGGATTTCCTAGGGCAGAGGGGGAGGCTAAGAGGTTCAGTAGGAGAATGTTCACTAAAAGCTCGGATATTGAAATGATGGGTAGAATATATAAAAGTGCTACTTACCTATGCTGACTGTGTGAAAATGTAGTACAGGGTTCCATGTTAGTTTTAAGAGTAAAGTATGGTCTGTAAAAGGAGGAGAAAAAAATCAGTAATACTCATTGTCATGTCCTGTAGATGAATGGAGGTTGGTGGAGCATGTTCAGAGGAAGTATCATGCTGCTTGTATTCTTTGGTCCCTTTCTCGGCACCTGATTTTGGCCACTGTTGGAAACAGGCAACTAAATAAACATTTATTCTGATTGAAGAGGGTTTACTTGTAGATTAAGAAATAGGACTGGAATGTCATACCTGAGTAGTGTTAAAGCCATACTTCCAAACAGTTTGCTCAGATAACGGTTGAGATTGAGAAGTACTCAAGAAGAAAAGAGATTCTGTAAAAGCAGAAAAAGTAAACATAGGCCTTCATTTAGTGCTATATCAATTAAATCAATGTTTTTCTGGTGGAAGAATAACAAACTACATTTCTTAAAAAACCTCAAAGGTTTCTTCTTGGAGCAACAAGTCAGACATCCCAGGGAATTCCTCAAAATTTCGTTCTGCAGCTGGCCTTGTTCTCCTAGTCAGTTACTGTTCACAGAGCACTGCATCCCTGTGTAATCTAGGGTAACTGTTTTAAGTAGTCCATACTTTCCTATGTCATGATACATTAGCTTGTGTTTTTTTCATTGCTGTATTACACAAGAGGAGATGCATTCTTTGATCCTTTAATACAGGCAAGGTTAAGCTCCTTCCTTCTCCCCTAGGAGATATGGAAGATCTGAAGATCATTGTCTTGTAATTTGAAGTCAGTATAGAGTTTCTTACTCGGTTTTTGGTAGTATGAATATTAAGTTTACTTAAGGAGCTGAAGAAGATTCGGTATAAACATGAGTAAATACAAGGTATCAGAACTGCTTAATATCCAAGAGCTTTACTACTAGGGAAAATGAGGATTAATTGGTTCAAAATGTTTGTTTTTTGAAATAATGATAAATATCTTACACTCTCTGGATCTGATGTATATTGATTCTTTCAATTGGTATCATTGTTCACAAAGCTAATTAAGTTAAATTCAAATCAGTTACAACTCCTGGATGAGTTGATTATCTGGCTTGTGTAAATTGGTGTAACTCTGCTTACTTCAGTAGAAGTACATTAAGGTGGAACTGTTGAAATTCTGTCACAATGTGTCTGGTCTCCAGCTCATCAGCTTCAAATAGGATCTTCTCGTAATATTTTAGATTGTTTAAAAACTTTTTCAACCTTATACGCCTAATGAAACTTATTACATTTGATGTATCAAATAAACTACGTGCTTCAACTGCTTTTAAAGTATTTAATGCCATACTTAATTCAAAATTTAAACAAACCAAAGTAACAGGCATCTCTTGACACTGCTTGCTGCATCTTTTAAATATGCCTTCAGTTCTGCTTAGCTTGATAGTTTGAGAGACAATTGCTAGTAAAGATGTCTGAAGAAGAGAAAACTATAATGACCTCTGGCGCGCAGCCTCAAGCTAGCCATCAGCAGCATAACTACTTTGTGGTGTAAGTGCATTTCTAGCCTAATAAACAAGTGTGATGTAAGTTTTCATTACAGTCACAGAAAGTGAATTTACTCGTTGGAATTGTGGTCTTGAAATATTGTACATAGTAAAGTTGTCAAATATGCACAATATGTAGGGAACTGCAAACTTGAATTAATTCACATATAAAATTAGTATGCATTGCACTTCAATGATTTGTCTTTGTTTTGTTTCTCTAATCAAAATTTCAGTTAATTTCAGCTTTGTTCTCTGCCTCCCCCACATTAGTTCCATTGTCTTGATTTGCATCATTTGTAGCAGCTGGCTTCCTGTCAGTCTGTAGTTTGGACCTTTACATCAAACAGCAAATTAATTACATATAAGAAAAGAAATCCCAATAGTACTTCTATGCTTAGAGGCTTTCACAGTTATCAAGAAGTGAATGTTGATTTCTTCTCAGAAGTGAGAAGTGGAACATGGGGAAGGGGGCAACACATACTTTACAGGTATCAGTAGTTATCTCTAGAAGTATGTGTCGGTTACCTTTACCTTCCCTTTCATAGACCCTCCCCTCATTTGTTTTAAGGTTAAATTAGAAAAAAATAGCAATTAAGAAAAAAAGAAGTGCTGAGAAGTGTATCTTTGTTAAAAGATGTATAACCTTACTGCATCTCAAGTGCAAAAGCGCTCTCTGGAGTTTATTGGAAGACCTGCTTGCATCTGAAATGTTAGGTGCTTTTCCCTATACCACATCTTAAAAACATAAGTAAAAATGCTTACCTGAATTTGTTCTGTCATTATTTATGAATTTATATTTTTCTTTCTCAAAAGAGAAATCAAGGGACACTTTAAAAATCGAACAATACATAAAAAAGCCCATGAGTATGTTGTCCAGAAGGTGCCAATAAAAACAGGTTTCAAGTGCGAGCAGTCAGTGTTTAGACCATCAACGTGCTTTTCAGACATCAGAAAGTAATTTAGTCTTCTGTCAAGTTGCTGCACTATGTTAAATTCCTTTTTTTCTTAATGAGCGGCCAGAACAATAATATTGCTTCTGTATTTTGCTGCACTTCTATTCTTTAAAAAAGCCTCAACAACAAAATGCAGTATTCAAATAGCACTGGCCACTGTGGTGGGGAAATGGGCAAAGATGAGCAGAGGCAGGGGAGTTGATACATGGTATGAACATGAAGGAGATATGCTCTACTTACAGTGAAATACTCTATTGAAATGATGGGCTAATTTAGTCCAGTTTATTCCCTATGTTCAATTGCTTGTTTCCCTTGTTTTTATGTTTTTCTTGAACAAATTGGTATTATTTCCGTCTGTCTTTTCAAGATACATATAATTTCTCACTTTCTGATGTTTTTTTGCTATCTTTAACTGATAGACTATCTCGTAGTCTATCTTTTCAATAGTGCACAGATCATGAAAGAAGGTAATACTTTGCCCAGCTCTTAAGAGAATATTGAATTTGGTTAGATACAGTGTCTGTTTTGTAGCAATATCTTTCCTCATTTTCCATACCCTATTGTTAGCACAGTTTAAGAGCTCAGTCCAGCATTACTCCAAGGTCATTTTCAAAGTCCCGCTGTGATTCTGATTCTTTCATATTTGTCTCTGCCTTTGAGCTGAATATGAAATTCAGTGGTTTAGCTTTGTAACAGGAAATTTAATTTACAACTTGTCAGTTCGTTTACAAAATGGATACCACTGTGAAGGATTCTCCTAAATATATATGCAGCCTTTCTCTTTTGTTCTCCGTTCATTTCTTTGTTTCCATGAAGCATGGAAATACACAGAAATCACTTTGAAAATCTAAATCTGTAGCTGTCACTGCTGACCGTATCCTCTGGGCCTTACAGGCAGCACAGGCTGTGCGAGACAGCAGATGGTGGCTGCGCATGCTGGGTATCCACCCAGCAAACAGCACTCGCCTTCTCTTGACATCCCTGCCCTTTGTCAGCCCACAAAACTCCAGCTTATTGACAAAACTTGAGCAACTGCTTGTACAAACAGTTAGCATCCTTTAAAAAAAAACCACACAAAAAAAACCCCCACAAAACAGAAACCCTCTTAAATTTGATCGTATCATATCATATACATATTTCCAGGTACAGCAATTGTTGTCTCAGTTTTATGGTGAGTAGGTGTTCCGTGAAATCTCTGAAATGTTTATGGTGAATCAACTGTCATAGGCTTTCAAATGAGTGTTTAACTTTTTTAGTCCTGTGTAAAATTAATAATCCATAGTGAAAGAGACAGCTAGGCAGTAAGTTATAGCATGAATTAGAACCATTAAGTCCATTTGGACTTGTTTCAAACTGTAATAATGACAGTATATAAAACGAGAAAACTTTGCATACATGAAAGTCATTCAAAATACTGAGTCTGAAATCAGGTGTTGCTTTGACAGCTGAGACTTGCTTCGGAGATTCTACATAAAAGAAGCTAAGCTTTTTCTTATTTCATTACATAGCGACTTTTCTTTTGCACACACAAATGGAGTGTGATCTAAGTCTGAATAAACCTATTCTTTGTCTTAAAGTGAAGTCTATTCAGTAGTTGGGTGGGCTAAATAATCAGGATGAGACTGGCAAACTTGTGAAGCATTACTGCTGTAGAAAACAAACTGAAAGATGGTGGTGTTTACACACAGTCAAAAGGACCTGAACCTGCAGGCACACAGAGGAACCCAGTGCTCAGACATGCTTCATCCCAGCCTGAAATCTGTTTCTAGTGTTCGTGACAGTGTTATGTTTGGAAAAGGAGCTCGCCTTGCAAGGTGGCTAAATTGATGCCTACTGTTAGATCCCTGAATTGTTAAGTAATTTGTTTTCAGTATCAAATACTGAATGCATCATCATTAAGTGTTGCGGTTTATTCTCTATAATCTAGTTTAATGCTTGAACTAGGATGTCTCTTTGAATTTTTCGAGGAAGTGAGGAACTAAGATTCAAGTCATCTTTTTCAATAGTTATTTTTACACCACTGGAAACAATAATGACAGTATTTATATGTAGGATAAAAAGTAAAAAAAAATTGGTCAAAGTGAACCGGTCTTTTGATTGTTTGAAATTTAATTGATAAAATGGGAGATTTCTGCATCTGTGGTTATGTGAATAGTAGCTCTGATTTCTAAGTGGTCTAAAACAATGGATTGCTACTGCTGAAGTGATAGCTTTAGGTTTCGTAGTAACTCTAAAATGTGTATGCTGGTTGACTGAATTTCTGTTGCCCTAATCAAGGGATGGGAATTAGGAATTTTTAAGCATGGCATGCTAGCATAGAGGTTATAATTCATTCACCATTTTATACTTCCTCTGGAGCCCATGGATATTTTGCTTTGGTAGTTTCATTGGCCAAACAAACCTGTTAAAGCATGAAAGTTCTGAGAGACATTTTAATAATAAAATGACCAATTTATATATG
Source organism: Syrrhaptes paradoxus (assembly GCA_013400615.1). Taxonomy (NCBI): domain Eukaryota; kingdom Metazoa; phylum Chordata; class Aves; order Pterocliformes; family Pteroclidae; genus Syrrhaptes; species Syrrhaptes paradoxus. The sequence continues at coordinate 15,551 of VZTO01000495.1, read as the reverse complement.
GAGAATTATTCTTTGGAATTTAAAACTTGCAAAATGGAAATGTACTTCAATATTTCTGTGGTTTTAGTGTATTTTTTAGCACATGATTTCACAGATCCTTAATATTTTTAAATACAGGTAACGAATTTGGACATCCAGAATGGCTGGATTTCCCCAGGAAAGGGAATAATGAGAGCTACCACTATGCCCGAAGACAATTTAATCTTACTGAGGATCATCTTCTTCGCTATAGATTCCTAAATTCATTTGATAGAGATATGAATAAATTGGAGGAAAGATTTGGCTGGCTTGCATCTCCCCCGGTAAGCTGTATATAGTAAATTATAAGTTTTTAGTCACCAGTTGGGTACGTGTTCAGAATAACAATATGAAATTTGCATGCAGAAATTTTAAACAGCACTTTATTATTCACTTCATAATGCCCCACCATATATTTCAAGTTGTCAAAACATATCACTGAAATATCTTCCACAGATAATAGAAATCTGAAACAGTCTCCTTTTAGCTTCATAGCAAGCTCTTTTCGTATTATTTTTTCTATTTTTATTTAGTAACTGCAGATTGGATAAAGCAGGCTATAAACATTGTCTGTAATCCAATCCGAGGATTGCTTTGGGAAAGTGTAAATTGTTCTGACAATTTACTTTATATAAATAATTACTCTGTTACTGAGAAAACACTTTCAGTAGAGTATAGTGTAAGTTATAGTCTCCCGGTCTTCAACCTGTCACTTTTGTATTTGCCTTTTTTACCTAACCATTGCCCTGTATTCTGTATCAAAGCAACTCAATTATTATAATTTCTCTGTGTTTAATTAATTTGTACTAATCATCATCCACTTTAAAGAATTTTTTTAAATTGATGTCTATTTATTTATTAATGGTATTAGCAAGTAGAACAGAGGTGGTATGTGCAGCAGTTTAATGTGGCTTATCAAAGCTATTTGTCACACAGATTTTAAAAAAAAAAAAAAAAGTACCCAGTGCTTCATTTTCTAAATTACTAACAGTAGATGTGATGCTGATCCCCATAGCAAGTAGATTGAAGATTTGATTTGAGAGAAGGAATACATTTTTTGCTAAAGGAAAATGTCATAAAAAGACTATGTTACCAATCTTTGAGCAAGAAATTTTCAAGTGCTTTATACCTAACATGCTTCTATCTCTTTAATTTTACCTTCTATTACAAAAAGTAAGCTACAGTTTAATAATCAAAAATTTTATGACATTATGTAGGTAAACAATTTCAGATTGCATGTTAATGCCCTCATCTGTGTCACTTGAATCTTTGACTGTTTTACTTGAGGTATAGAGTCAGTGGGGTGTTTTTTTGTTAATTTAGACAGAAATTAAATATTTAATAGTATTGGATTTTTATTTTTTTCTTTCATAGGCCTATGTGAGTGAAAAGCATGAATCCAATAAGGTCATAGCATTTGAGAGAGCAGGTCTCATTTTTGTCTTCAACTTCCATCCGTATCAAAGTTACGTGGACTACAGAGTGGGTATTGAAATTCCAGGAAAATATCCTTTACTTTACAGTTTTGATGTACAGAAAAGCTTTAGTAGTTGAAAACTAATTTTATTTTTGTTTTCTAGTATGAATGCAGACTGTAGTTAAGCGCTAAGAAGCCATTTATTTGTCATCACGATAATCTTGCTTTAATTCTTAGTGTACAGCAAAAAAATGTAGAAATTTGCCTTCTTCGTAAGAGACAGTTTTGTGGAACACAAAAGTAAAAATAGTAATTTAAAGATTACATGTTAAAGTTTCCTTGTGGTGCATTGTTTTTGTGGATTATGTTAAGGCATGAAAAAGCAAGTAACTCCTACTTATTAAGTAAGCGGCAGAAAGTGACCCCAGCAAGATGAGGCTGTGCGTGCAGTCACACGGGAAAACCCATCAGCTTAAAAGTCCATCAGGGAGGTTGTACAACTTCTGGTATAGAATTGGGAGGACTGAGCAAGTGCTCTTAGCTCAGCTGAGAAGTAATAAATGGTTACTCTTGAGTAATTGACTGGGTTTGCCTTTGTGTCCAGTTTCTTAGCAGTGAGAGAGATTCAAAAAATTAACAATAACCTGCTGGAGGAATTTAGTTTGCCCAAATTCAGTTTATTTCAGGTGCCTTGACAAACAGTCTAGTGAATCTTGCTGTGTCAGTTTAATGTGCTGCAATTCCAACCTTTTGACCTATTCTCTTTTTATTTATTAGCAACTTCAGGAAACCACTGTCACATTTCAGTTGCTTTAGTTGAGTGTAGCACCTTATTACTCTTAACTCCTGAGCACCACTGACCTGACCTGCAGGGTCTCAGGCCTTACCAGGATTCTGGTTTAGAAACATCAGGTGAAACCCACCTTCTTCAGCACTTTCTTCTGCTACCTCTTTGCTGCTGCTAGAACTCCTGGAAAAGGTAGAACACAGTAGTAATCTGAAGTAGTAAAATCTTAATCTGGTGTTGTGAGATATACCAATACTTGACTCATAGGCTTCAGGTATCCACACATTTAAGTTGATGCTACTGCACTTCTCTCTTGTATGAAATGCTTTGAGTTCTACAGATGGAAGAGGTGTAATTTCAATGTTAAGGACCACATCACGTAACAGAATGAGTGTGATTTTTTTGCTCTGATGCTTATAGAAATACAGTTAAATCCAAATCACATTTTGGTGTTCACTTTCTGCTTTTCTTTTTCAAGGATGCTAGAGGTTCAATTATCAGAAATACTTAAGAAATACTTTTTTAAAATCCCACTCTTTAACTTTTATGTCGCTTATTTTTTTCTCTTTTCCATAGTCTGTCTTCATCAGACTTGTATTTAATTACAATTATATATTAATCTGTTTTTCTGATTTCATTTTCTGGTTTATGCTAACTGAATTAAATAACTAGGCATTGTTGTTATGGGTGTGTAAATGGCTTGCACACATTGTTACAAAAATTCTACTCCTTGGTGCTTACAGCTAAGATGGGACTAAGCTGTGCTCAGGCACTTCCAAAACTATTTGAGCTTGCTTTATGTTTATAGAAATATTTTTATGACCAGTCTGTTGACTAAGTAGGTTTAATATAAGCAGCCTTTTGGTTTTTATCGGTGCTCTGAATTTTTCAGTCATTTCAAAAACATTTCATGTATCTGCTTTACAGCACCAGAATCTCCTTTCTCCTTATAAATTAGGCACTTACTGTTTGTATAAAATCATGAATGTGCTGCACCTGTTGCAGCTGAGGCTGCTCTATAGTAGCTCTTCTAAAACAAAAAGCGAAGTTTGCTTTTAACTGAGTTTACTTTGCAAATCAAGGCCCAGTTGGGTTTCAGTAAGCTGTCTGTTGCTAGTTCACTCTGGACATTGAAGTAGCTCTCTACTGCATCTTGGCCAGAAACACAGTCATTGCTAATTGATATTTTTTTTTAATTGTAAGCAGAAACTCATTGGAAAATGTTTGCTATTCAGTTGTAGATTTTGAGGGGTTTTTTTCTACATCCTTTATTTTGGTTCACTGGTAAAATCACACTGAAACTTAACAACAGCTCAAGTGTGTTCAAAACAAGTATGATAGAAACAAGGCATACAGGTGATATTTCATATCTGCAGTTTATGTTGTATTTTTTAATATGATGTTGTCTGTATACCTTGTCTCTTAAGTGTGTGCAGTATAATTTTATTTACATCCTCTATTATAGTTTAAATTTGAAAGGCCTTCGTTAAAGCATAAAGGTCTATGTTAGCTTTTCATTCACTAAAGTTTTTATTGCTAATGGAGCTGCCAGTTTCCAACAGTGTATTTTCTTTTGTTAGAGTACTTTGTCTGACTAACCTTTCCTGCCCCAAGGAAACAGTGGATTTTGTTAGTTCTCTCTCCTCAGTGTATGATTGTTGTCCGCTGCCTTCAGTGGGGGTGGAGGGCTCTGAATGGTGCTGCTGCTCTTACTCCTCTGTGAAATGTAGTATGCATCTTCACCTCTGAGAGCCTTGTTCATATAATTAGGGAAGTGTCTGCCCCCTTTTACAGTATTGTACTGTTTGCACCTCAGAGAGGAAGGAGTTCTCTTAATTTAGTGATCTCACTCGGGAATCTCAAATACAGAATATTCCCAAAAATTACCTTTTCAACAATCTTCTGAAATTCCTTTTATTCTGTGGCACTTCATCCATAAAAATCTCACTTCTATTTAGTGCCTGTTGCTAGTAAAGTCCTTGGACGGTGAGTTGTCCCTACACACCTTGANCCTACTTATTAAGTAAGCGGCAGAAAGTGACCCCAGCAAGATGAGGCTGTGCGTGCAGTCACACGGGAAAACCCATCAGCTTAAAAGTCCATCAGGGAGGTTGTACAACTTCTGGTATAGAATTGGGAGGACTGAGCAAGTGCTCTTAGCTCAGCTGAGAAGTAATAAATGGTTACTCTTGAGTAATTGACTGGGTTTGCCTTTGTGTCCAGTTTCTTAGCAGTGAGAGAGATTCAAAAAATTAACAATAACCTGCTGGAGGAATTTAGTTTGCCCAAATTCAGTTTATTTCAGGTGCCTTGACAAACAGTCTAGTGAATCTTGCTGTGTCAGTTTAATGTGCTGCAATTCCAACCTTTTGACCTATTCTCTTTTTATTTATTAGCAACTTCAGGAAACCACTGTCACATTTCAGTTGCTTTAGTTGAGTGTAGCACCTTATTACTCTTAACTCCTGAGCACCACTGACCTGACCTGCAGGGTCTCAGGCCTTACCAGGATTCTGGTTTAGAAACATCAGGTGAAACCCACCTTCTTCAGCACTTTCTTCTGCTACCTCTTTGCTGCTGCTAGAACTCCTGGAAAAGGTAGAACACAGTAGTAATCTGAAGTAGTAAAATCGTAATCTGGTGTTGTGAGATATACCAATACTTGACTCATAGGCTTCAGGTATCCACACATTTAAGTTGATGCTACTGCACTTCTCTCTTGTATGAAATGCTTTGAGTTCTACAGATGGAAGAGGTGTAATTTCAATGTTAAGGACCACATCACGTAACAGAATGAGTGTGATTTTTTTGCTCTGATGCTTATAGAAATACAGTTAAATCCAAATCACATTTTGGTGTTCACTTTCTGCTTTTCTTTTTCAAGGATGCTAGAGGTTCAATTATCAGAAATACTTAAGAAATACTTTTTTAAAATCCCACTCTTTAACTTTTATGTCGCTTATTTTTTTCTCTTTTCCATAGTCTGTCTTCATCAGACTTGTATTTAATTACAATTATATATTAATCTGTTTTTCTGATTTCATTTTCTGGTTTATGCTAACTGAATTAAATAACTAGGCATTGTTGTTATGGGTGTGTAAATGGCTTGCACACATTGTTACAAAAATTCTACTCCTTGGTGCTTACAGCTAAGATGGGACTAAGCTGTGCTCAGGCACTTCCAAAACTATTTGAGCTTGCTTTATGTTTATAGAAATATTTTTATGACCAGTCTGTTGACTAAGTAGGTTTAATATAAGCAGCCTTTTGGTTTTTATCGGTGCTCTGAATTTTTCAGTCATTTCAAAAACATTTCATGTATCTGCTTTACAGCACCAGAATCTCCTTTCTCCTTATAAATTAGGCACTTACTGTTTGTATAAAATCATGAATGTGCTGCACCTGTTGCAGCTGAGGCTGCTCTATAGTAGCTCTTCTAAAACAAAAAGCGAAGTTTGCTTTTAACTGAGTTTACTTTGCAAATCAAGGCCCAGTTGGGTTTCAGTAAGCTGTCTGTTGCTAGTTCACTCTGGACATTGAAGTAGCTCTCTACTGCATCTTGGCCAGAAACACAGTCATTGCTAATTGATATTTTTTTTTAATTGTAAGCAGAAACTCATTGGAAAATGTTTGCTATTCAGTTGTAGATTTTGAGGGGTTTTTTTCTACATCCTTTATTTTGGTTCACTGGTAAAATCACACTGAAACTTAACAACAGCTCAAGTGTGTTCAAAACAAGTATGATAGAAACAAGGCATACAGGTGATATTTCATATCTGCAGTTTATGTTGTATTTTTTAATATGATGTTGTCTGTATACCTTGTCTCTTAAGTGTGTGCAGTATAATTTTATTTACATCCTCTATTATAGTTTAAATTTGAAAGGCCTTCGTTAAAGCATAAAGGTCTATGTTAGCTTTTCATTCACTAAAGTTTTTATTGCTAATGGAGCTGCCAGTTTCCAACAGTGTATTTTCTTTTGTTAGAGTACTTTGTCTGACTAACCTTTCCTACCCCAAGGAAACAGTGGATTTTGTTAGTTCTCTCTCCTCAGTGTATGATTGTTGTCCGCTGCCTTCAGTGGGGGTGGAGGGCTCTGAATGGTGCTGCTGCTCTTACTCCTCTGTGAAATGTAGTATGCATCTTCACCTCTGAGAGCCTTGTTCATATAATTAGGGAAGTGTCNATAGAAATACAGTTAAATCCAAATCACATTTTGGTGTTCACTTTCTGCTTTTCTTTTTCAAGGATGCTAGAGGTTCAATTATCAGAAATACTTAAGAAATACTTTTTTAAAATCCCACTCTTTAACTTTTATGTCGCTTATTTTTTTCTCTTTTCCATAGTCTGTCTTCATCAGACTTGTATTTAATTACAATTATATATTAATCTGTTTTTCTGATTTCATTTTCTGGTTTATGCTAACTGAATTAAATAACTAGGCATTGTTGTTATGGGTGTGTAAATGGCTTGCACACATTGTTACAAAAATTCTACTCCTTGGTGCTTACAGCTAAGATGGGACTAAGCTGTGCTCAGGCACTTCCAAAACTATTTGAGCTTGCTTTATGTTTATAGAAATATTTTTATGACCAGTCTGTTGACTAAGTAGGTTTAATATAAGCAGCCTTTTGGTTTTTATCGGTGCTCTGAATTTTTCAGTCATTTCAAAAACATTTCATGTATCTGCTTTACAGCACCAGAATCTCCTTTCTCCTTATAAATTAGGCACTTACTGTTTGTATAAAATCATGAATGTGCTGCACCTGTTGCAGCTGAGGCTGCTCTATAGTAGCTCTTCTAAAACAAAAAGCGAAGTTTGCTTTTAACTGAGTTTACTTTGCAAATCAAGGCCCAGTTGGGTTTCAGTAAGCTGTCTGTTGCTAGTTCACTCTGGACATTGAAGTAGCTCTCTACTGCATCTTGGCCAGAAACACAGTCATTGCTAATTGATATTTTTTTTTAATTGTAAGCAGAAACTCATTGGAAAATGTTTGCTATTCAGTTGTAGATTTTGAGGGGTTTTTTTCTACATCCTTTATTTTGGTTCACTGGTAAAATCACACTGAAACTTAACAACAGCTCAAGTGTGTTCAAAACAAGTATGATAGAAACAAGGCATACAGGTGATATTTCATATCTGCAGTTTATGTTGTATTTTTTAATATGATGTTGTCTGTATACCTCGTCTCTTAAGTGTGTGCAGTATAATTTTATTTACATCCTGTATTATAGTTTAAATTTGAAAGGCCTTCGTTAAAGCATAAAGGTCTCTGTTAGCTTTTCATTCACTAGTCTAAAGTTTTTATTGCTAATGGAGCTGCCAGTTTCCAACAGTGTATTTTCTTTTGTTAGGGTACTTTGTCTGACTAACCTTTCCTGCCCCAAGGAAACAGTGGATTTTGTTAGTTCTCTCTCCTCAGTGTATGATTGTTGTCCGCTGCCTTCAGTGGGGGTGGAGGGCTCTGAATGGTGCTGCTGCTCTTACTCCTCTGTGAAATGTAGTATGCATCTTCACCTCTGAGAGCCTTGTTCATATAATTAGGGAAGTGTCTGCCCCCTTTTACAGTATTGTACTGTTTGCACCTCAGAGAGGAAGGAGTTCTCTTAATTTAGTGATCTCACTCGGGAATCTCAAATACAGAATATTCCCAAAAATTACCTTTTCAACAATCTTCTGAAATTCCTTTTATTCTGTGGCACTTCATCCATAAAAATCTCACTTCTATTTAGTGCCTGTTGCTAGTAAAGTCCTTGGACAGTGAGTTGTCCCTACACACCTTGAACATACTTGATTTTTTTGTTTCTGTTCTGTCTAGGAGAAAGCTAAGCAGTACTGTATCTACCAATTGCATTCTCAGTATCTTTTCATTGATAATGGAAGACAGAAGCCCTCCCTTATACCATTCCCCTGTGTAGAAGTTTGCTTTTAACCCAAAGAAAGCCATGGAGCTGTGGAACTGCTATCAAGTGCATTAGAGAACTGCTGAAATCTTAATACTAGCTGGTGTGCAATGCACTTTCATGCTCAACATCATAGGTGCTTATTTTCAGGAAACCAGCTCTCAGCTAAACTAGACATGCCTAATACTCTGACATTAGAACTGAGAAGATGCAGATAGTCACTGAAATGCTTCTCTGAAACTGAGCTCAAAAGCAGAATCATGTTATAGCAGTTCCTTAAGCATCCTCTACTTAGCTGAGGAGTGATAACTAACTGTATGCATAGTCAATATTACCCACCTATTCTTCTTGCTTTCAGCATCCTTTCTTCTTCCCTGTGAACATCCAGCAGGCTGATTTTTAGTATCTATTTCCTTTAAATATGTTGGTGTGTTTTAATGTTGACTAGCTTTCTTTCTAACTCTTGTCCTGCAATTAGAACCATGAATTTTGTGTATAGTTTTGTAATGGAACCTTTTAACCTCAGATTTTTTAAAGAAGTGTGTCCTATAACTAGGAGATGTGGTCACATGTGACATTAAATATTCAGAATAACTTCTTTACTTTAAAAGGAATTCTTTATGATCCCTTTGGAACTTAAACATGAAGCAGAAGTACTTAAAACCGAGAGTTTGTTGTTATTCTGTTTGGGTTTTTTAGAAATTGGTAAGTGTTCAGTTTGATACTCTGAGGCAGTTACTGAATAAGCCTGAGGAGCAAATTCCTATAATATATGAAATTATTTTTAATACAAAGTTTATCTGAATGATATTAGGAATTGTGGGAAATGTGATGATCCTTTCACTACCTAGGTTCAAGTTTGTTTAGTGAATTGGTCGGATCAGTGCATGTAACACTTGTCATTAAATTTGCCTTTATTTAGTGGATGGCTTTGGCATATCAGTATATTGTAGTAATATATATCACTAAGCTGTTGTCATTTATAGTTTCTCCGTTATGTTACCAAGCATGTTAAAACATAAAGAGCTTTTTGCCTCTCTGGCCTACATTTTTGTAGGTGTTTCTCTGTTCTGATCTCATAGAAAATGTCATTCGTATTTCAGGTGTTCTTTATTTGTAGACTGTTGGCACAGCAAACCTTATTGTACTTTTATAAGAGAAGTGGTAGTCAGTAGGCATTAGAGTCCTTCTGGTCCCACTTAGTTTGGAGTCTTTTGCTGAACAGTCATCCAGTCAAAAAGCTGTATGAAGAGTCACAGCCAGCTTGGAGTCAGTTTTTCCTTCCCTTTTATACTGCAGTCTTCTCTCTTGATTTATCTCCCTTGACACTGGGATGATCCATTTTATTTCTTGTTCTCCTAAGATGATGTACCCCAGTGTGAGGACTGAGACTTTAATTTCATATGTGACCATGGAAGTCCATAAACGTTGTTGAGCAATATGAATCGCTACTGGCTTACCTCTGTATCTTGACATTTCATGTTGTTGTATGCTGCTAAAGTGCAAGCAGTAAAAAATGTCATAGGAAGAAATGGTTACTTTGTTACAAATATTGCCATTTTTACATGGCATAACATATCAAAGTATTGTAATGCCAACTTATTGTTGGCATAAATTTAGGGTGAATAAATACATTTAAAGTCAGGGTCGTCCATAAGCGAATAGCTAGATGAGACCTGAGTTATCACAAATACTGTCATCAAAATGCTACAAAAATATACTTAAAAAAAATACATTAATTTGGGCTCTCTGACGTTTGCAGCCTGCACCTAGAGTTTCTCATGAGCAAATAAGGTCACTTGAATGATTCATTGGAGTGCAATTGCTGAAGGCAAAGATGCTGCTTTGCAGGCTGCTTTGAAGTGCAGTTATGTAACTGTCCCTGCCTGTTAGAATTCAGGGGGTATCTGGCACATGGAGGCAAAGGACTTAATTTATGATTAGCCAGATTCCAAATTCTGTCAAGGTATTTGATACATTAAGGTTAATAGGTGTGAATAAGAAATATAGAGCACTAATGTGGGAATGCATCTTTGATCTGCGTAGGAAAAGACACATGTTTCCAGCACCATGAGTCTGTGTAACTATTAGAGCTGCATATGCTATTGACCAATTTCTGTTTCATTATATGAAGGAAAAAGGCAAACATTTCTATGCTCGTGCTGGAGTTTTACTTCATAAATTATGCTCTTTCAGAAGTATTTTCATGAGAAACAGGCAGCTTGAGATAAGGAATTATTTCTGCCTAATTTGCTTCAGTTTGGAGATAGATGAATAATCAACATCTAGGTCAGCTGTCTCTCATTCTCTGATTGTAGATAAAATTTTGAATGTTAACAGGGAAACCATTCNACACACACCCCTCCCCCTTTTTTCTTAACAAGACTTGTTATCTTGGTACAAAAATAAATCAGCATTTTATGTTCATGATTACCAACCAATATGAATTTACATACATCTGAATTTACACTTGATTTAAGCAAAAAGCATCCAAAGTAAATTGAAGCAAAAATGGTCACAAAAAACATCAATTGGAAAAAGTTTTCTTTTTAGAAAGCCCTATTTAGTTTCAAAGTCACATTTTGTGGTCTAACATTTAATGCACANAGAAATATAGAGCACTAATGTGGGAATGCATCTTTGATCTGCGTAGGAAAAGACACATGTTTCCAGCACCATGAGTCTGTGTAACTATTAGAGCTGCATATGCTATTGACCAATTTCTGTTTCATTATATGAAGGAAAAAGGCAAACATTTCTATGCTCGTGCTGGAGTTTTACTTCATAAATTATGCTCTTTCAGAAGTATTTTCATGAGAAACAGGCAGCTTGAGATAAGGAATTATTTCTGCCTAATTTGCTTCAGTTTGGAGATAGATGAATAATCAACATCTAGGTCAGCTGTCTCTCATTCTCTGATTGTAGATAAAATTTTGAATGTTAACAGGGAAACCATTCATAAATTTCCATATTTTTTTTTTATACTGACTAGACCTTTCTGTGGGGTAGTGGTTGATTCCAAGGCCTGTCTGCAGTAAAAATTCAATGCAGATACCTTCTTTCCTCTTTTCAAAAGGAACATGGCTAAAGGAAGGAGAAGAAACAGAAAGGGGGCTTAAAGATTTCAGAAATGAGTCATTTCCCTTACATAAGATCCCATGCCAATTTTTGTTAAAGAGTTTTTCTTCAATGTTGGAAGTCTCATNCTTGATTTAAGCAAAAAGCATCCATAGTTGATTGAAGCAAAAAGGTACAATACTCCCTGTCCCCCCAGTACTGTGCCATGAGTTGAGTGCTAAATGGCTTCAACTGTCATCCAGGTGTCCTGAGCTGAAGTTTGTCAGGCTGAGCTGTTTAATTTAATAAGAAAATTAATCCAAATACTCTGTAATATGCTTTTTCTCAATTGTAGGTTGACCCCTAAGTCTTCTCCAAAATTAGGAATGAGTATTGAGGAGGAACTGAGATACCCTTCATCTTGAAATTAATTATGCCAGTTACTTGTTTTTGCAGTGAAATTCAAGAAATATTAAAAACAAAAGAGCCTAACCACTTCAGGTTTTTTTACAGTCCTCCTGGCAGCTGCACATTCCTTCATCTTCCCTATGTTTATGGTACATTTAATGACCATGTTCTGTTTTTCCTTTATGTGTCTTAATAGCATATATTTTATCCCTTCAGCCTTCTGTATTATTGTCTTCATTTTCTTTTATGCCTAGCTTGAAGATCTATTTTCCACTTTCTTTGGGCTTCTTTCTAGCTATGAGGTGAATGAAAAGTTCAATAATTAGCCATATTGATCTGTGGCTATATTTCTTGTTCTGTGTGCATATTAGTAGTTCATAAATTATGCTTGTGCCCATAGCTTGGTTTTTACAAAAGATTTCTTTAAGAAGTTGCAGGTCTTTGGTACACTTTCCCTTTCTGAGAATAACAGTTGGCAGTTTTATAACTAGTGGCAGGCCATGCTTTCCTTTTTCTCATTTTGTTTCTTGTCTTCACTTCTTGCCAGGGTATCTTATTTTATTTTACAGGTAGTATTTTGGCAATGAAAATCACTGCCAGGACAGCTTATCTGTTCTCGCTTTTTGTAGGATGAATATATTCCTTTAGCCCTGGCTCATTACTGTTGCCTTTGACTTCTCAAACCAGCTAGTGCCTTTGTACGTGAAAGTAGTATGTCATCTTCATTGTCATCTTAGTGACTTCTCCATGTGGGTACTTTTTCCAACAACTTTTCTATGTACTTTTGAAAAACAGGCAACGAATAGCATTGTCTACGAGGTATCTTTTGCTGTTGGGAAAATGTCGATCATGGTGCCAATCTAAAAGCTGAATTGAAGTATCCAATAGGGATGGGGATTATTGCAATCTTGGTACTGCTTTCCTAGCTACAGTGCTGACATCAAGCAAGTGTTGCAACAGGTTGCTCAGGCAGGTTGTGTAAGGCCCCATCTTTGGATGTTTTCAGGAGCTTACTGGATAAAGCCCTGAGAAACCTTGTCTGACCCTGTAGCTGACTTCCAGAGGTCCCTTCCAGCTGGAGTTGTTGTTGCTCCCATCCTTATGATGCCATCCTATGACTTGTGATCCTTGTCTTTTCTCCTTCAGACTTGTTTATGATACTGTGCCCTAACCTTCTGTGGGTAAATTCCTGTGGTAAGTGAAGGTCACCTTTCTTGCCTAAGTGAGCTCTGGTCTCTCATTAATTTTCATCTTTTTAGCAGTGGCTTTCCTAAATAGCAGCTTTTCACAGCTTTTTGTGTTATTTTTATCAGAAAAGATAGAAGATAAAGTGTTAAAAAAGAAGATGTGTTAAAAAAGCAAAACAAACAACAACAAAACAAATTTAAAAAAACAAACTCTCAACATCCCCCAGCTCCTAAAAAAAACAACCTCCAGACCCACAAACAGCTGACTCTGAACCGTGACCCAAAGCATGGTAAAGGTTGATGAGGAAGAGAATCGCTCCAAAAGCCTACTCCCAAACCCATCTTAAATATTAAGGTAGAAACGCCTTCTGATTCCACTCATCTCTCACATTGAACATGAGAATGCAGTGAATGCATGGAGTAGAGGGAAGTTTAGTATGTGCTTGCTTTCTGTCTGGCAGCTATACCACTAAAGATAAGCAGTAGTTCTGTGACTGACTCTCCACTTTTGGTTCAATGTCTATGTCTAAGCATGCAAGAAGTAAGTCATGGTCAACCACCCTGAATTGAATTAACTAGATTTTTTCTTAAAATAATCCAGGGTTGCATCTTCAGGGTGAACAAACAGATACACACAGAGCCCTACCAAGGGAATATGATAAGTTCTCAAGGTAAAACTAGAGGGGGTTTCTCTTCTGTCTCCTGAGACAGATTCACCTAGAGAAAATTAGCATATGTCACATACCTGAATCTCTGGTTGTACCTAAAAATAACGAGAAGAACGTGCCCAATTGAAGAAAAAATGAAATTTCAGATAATTTTTTTTACTGCTATATTCAAGGACACTTCAACTTCTGATGGTGATTGGTAACTATGAAAGCCTCAATTAAATATGAAACCTACATCTGTGAACTTCATATTTTGCCTTGTGTAGTTTCAAATTTTGAATTGCTGAAATACGAAAAAAAAATAGGCTATTTTTGTGTTTAATGTTCTAAATTGAAATAGTACAAGGAAATCTTGGTGCGTTAATGATAGGTTTCTAATGCACACTTCATAAGGGCTGCTCTTTAGTAATTTGTAGTCTTCTATGTTGTTGACTTACAGTGACTTTTTTTAATGAGCAAAGTTCGAAAGACTTGTATATTCAAGCTGTTAAATGCTGGTGTAAGTTGTTCTACATAGCTTTGAGAGTTTCTTCAACCTGACCCTGAGAACCCATTTATTACAATATTGAAGATCATTCAGATGTAGGCTGCATTTATGCTAGTTGCTAAAACAACACAAAGTTTTTCATCTAGGATGGGCAAAAGTGTTTTCTCAGTTTGAGGGTTGGATTTGTCAAAATACATCCAACATAAGACTTTATTTAGAATTTTTTATCTTATGCCATCACTGAATATGTAGCTAGTAAACTAACCATACTAAGAAGTTTAACAGTCAGCTTCAGGTAGACTCAGCCTTGGTTTGGCCACTGCAGTGGCCAAGTTCTTTAAAAATACAGTGACTGGTTGCTCCAGCATTTTGTTTGCGTGTTCTGCTGTCACTACTACTTAATGTCTTTGCAAGAGTTAAGATATGAAAAATGAAATGAAAAATACACCAGTGTGTGTATTTTTTTAAATTTCTAGAGCGTAGTATGTAGAACATCTAGGCAAACATGTAGATTTTAAAACTTCTTAGTTCACTTTAAAATTGGACTTTTTTTCTGGTTTGGGGTTTTTTTCATGTATCCTTGAACAGCACCCAAACTGTTTGAATTCAGTGTCTTATTTCAATAATTCATAGAATCATTAAGGTTGGAAAAGACCTCAGGGATCATCAAGCCCAACCCAACCATCAAGTGACTCCACCACTTCCCTGGGCAGCTTGTTCCAATGCCTGATCACTCTTTCAGTGAAGGAATTTTTTCTAATATCTAGCCTAAACCTCCCCTGGTGCAACTTGAGGCTGTTTCCTCTTGCCCTGTCACTTGTTACTTTAGAGAAGAGGCCAGCACCCACCTCACTACAACCTCCTTTCAGGTAGTTGTAGAGAGTGATAAGGTCTCCTCTCAGCCTCCTCTTCTCTAGACTAAACAACCCCAGTTCCCTCAGCTGCTCCTCATAAGACCTGTGCTCCAGACCCTTTAGCAGCTTTGTTGCACTTCTCTGGACCTGCTCCAGCACCTCAATGTCCTTCTTGTGGTGAGGGGCCCAAAACTGAACACAGGATTCAAGGTG